>JAGVSQ010012650.1:0-11509 GCA_022683975.1 Rhyacophila evoluta
TCTTTTAATATGTTTTTATTATTTTTGTTATAATCATATTTATGTCGTGTTGTAGATATATTGAACTTATTGTTGTTAATGTTACAACATGTGTAAAATAAATGTAAAGGTATCACTAAAAGGAAACGGTTATGGGCTAATCTAAATAAAGAGGATATTTCATAAATAATCATTCTTTTGAATGCAACGAAAGTCGATTTTGTGGAAGACTGGCAGAGATTCAAGTTGTTGATATGGCACAGAAGTGTATATTCTATTCACAGATTTTGTCGGATATTACAAATACTGACGTTATGGTCTTTTTAGAAAATTAAAAAAAGCAAAAAAATGACAATTTAAATGCTGGTACAATATTGTGATAAAAATATCAAAATTTTAATTGAAATTGAAACTATTGCGCGTTGAACCACGCAAAGCTACAATAAAAACGTTGCGGCAAAAGCACAATCTATATAAAATGGCCGCCTTAATTAACATTGGTTTTGTTTACAGACCAGGGTTTAATTTTTAATTAAGTTTATCTCTTGTCGCTAGCTGTCAGCCGGAGAGATATAATTTTAATTCACACCCTTTAATGGCCGTGTTAGAAATATTTTTCATAAACTTTTTTGAAATTTTGCCTTTTCACTTTTTTATCACATTGTTCTTATGATTTATCAGACCTCGTAAAATACACGGGCGTGTATACCTGAAAAGTTTTTAATAACAGAACTGTCTTACATTTATAAAACAATTTTTATTACTTAACGTAATTTTCATAAGGCAGTTAGTGTTTTAGTATATCATTTTTCACAACAACAAAAAATACGTAATTTCTTTCTGAAGTTATTACTTTTCCACAAAGCTAACTAAACTGTTTCTATAAAAGTTATGAACAATGTCGTCATATTAAAAGCCGATTTGATACGTGTCAAATTATTAATTCTGAGTTAGCCATCGTAATATAAATCATATGGAAGAGGGTCGTTTTTACATGTTTCCTACTTTTCTCAGAACTGTCATCTCTTAGAAAGTTACTCAAATCGGCACTAATTCTAATAAAATATTTACTACTTATTATAATCAATAACATCCTCTATTCTAATATTATATTATGCAATATTATTTGAAAACTACAAAGACGTGATTATTAAAATAAAATATGTTTTTTTTTAAATATTTTAATGAAACAAAATAAAACGAAAGACTCGATGCCCATTGATTTGAGCAATTGTTTAGCAATCAATTCTGTTGAAAAAAATAATCTGCCAAGACAGGTCTTCATATCACGTTATACTCTACGAGTTCGATTCAGTTATAATTTCATGCAAGTATTTATACTAATTACAATGATATAAAATTATGGTATGACTATAGTATTATACTAGCAATGCAGGAAAAAAATCAAAACATTATTATTTTCATAAATCACACAATTTACTGTAATCTCCATTCCGTTATACATCTCTAAAATAAAATAAACTCTAAAATTTCATGTTATTATTTTATCATAAAAAGTGCATACTTTTAGAAAACAATTCCGGGAAATACGCCGTGGTATAATCTTCCCCCTCTGAGTAACTCGTGGTATAATAATTATTCCAGTAATTGATACCATAATGGACGTCGGTATTCAATTTCATTTCAGGAAAAAAATAATTTTATTTTATAAAAAAAATATTTCCCTCTTGAAAAAATAAAAACATGTTTACAAAAAAACATTCATATAATAATATGGGCTGAATAAAATTGAATTCATATAAATTATATTAAAAACGCCAAATGGACAAACAAATTTTGTGGGCAGGAGTGAGTGTGCCGAAATCTTTACACTAATAAAAACTACAGTTCAAATAAATATTATGTTTTTTAAATGAAAATTCCTTTTTGAAATAAATATTGAGAAGATTGCCAGTTAATGTCATATTGATAATTCTATGTCTTCAGAATCGTCATTGTAATTGTCATAAATGATAAAATTTGCTTTTAATTTTACTGTATTTTAACTTCATTAAGAATCCTAACTAGAAAGTAATTTATTTCTTTAATTTTTTGATTATTTGTATCTTATACAAAATTTTAAATACGAGTCAATACCAGATGTGTATAATAAAACGTAAAAGGTATTTTTGCAAGTTTGTTAATAAACAAAATGAAATTTTGATTTTGATTTTTAATTTGTGAGCTCCACTAGAGGCGATTTATTTCCATCGCGGTAATTATTATATTATATAGATACGTTGTAACATCGTTGCCATTATTGGCACTATCTGAGTTTTTGAAGAAATTACCGAAGCATTTTAACTTTTAATTAAGTTTACAAAGCGTTCTAGAACTCCTCTTCGACCGGCCGCTCACAAACTGTTTCGCAACTTTTTCAATTTATTATCATAATATAATTATTAGTGCAGCTAGTTTCCCGAATATGCAAAACGCAGCGGCTAGCAACTTTCGAGCTGTGAACAATGAAAATTGAAAAATAAAACAACAATTTCGATACAAAATTTAATCGTCACAATATTCATTGCGCCAGAAAATAGGAGAGATAGAAATGTTGGATCAGAATACGTAATTAAAACTAAATATTATTATACTAGATACTTCGGTATAATATGATGTCCTAAGCACGAATTATTAATATAATATAATGTAATAGTTTTAATTTTAAATAATTTAGAATTTAAAATCAATTTCTATCAAGCACCATCAGTCGACAATATTAATTTTATAATAGTTTAGTTAGTAAAAAAACAAACTTTTAATGTGCGTGATTATGTGTTTACATTTATACTGTTTATAGGGTTTTCCAATGGTTTGATCCATTGCCCTTAAAAATATAAAATGTATTCAACTGTCTTTATAGATATATTTTTACTTCGATAGCCTATAAGTCAGCATAGCACTTCAAATCCAGAGAATGCGAGTACGACTCCCACATCTGCCAGATTTTTTTCAAGTTCAAAAATACAGAACTGGAACTGGAGATTGTCGAACAAACAATTCTCGTAAAAAAACATCTCTGAAAAAGTATCTTCTACAGACTGTGTATGTATTCTCAACTTTAGGAGAGAACATGGTGATATATTCGTATGTTAAAATATATGCTACTTTTTGATTGATTTCATTGATACGTGTAATATAAATATTACATACGCATTTTTCTTCGTATTTTTTTAATGAAATCGGTATGTAAATCTTGCACCTATGGAGCCATGAATAAAACTTCTAATGCCTATCTTTCCTCTACGCTTTTATATTTGCATGATTGAGGCCATAGATTTATTATTTTTTCATTATATTGAACAAAAGTTAAATTTTTTCCACAATCTCAATAATTTCATATTTCAAAAAACTTCCTCCTAAATGATACTTAACACCGTTTTAAAGCCATAATTTCAAAATCAATGACAAATTCCATGGCTCTCGTCAATATTTAAGTTTCGACACATTTCATAAGTTCCGATTAAAAATCGAAATTTGCAACTTTCAACTTCAATCAAAGTTTAAATATTTAAATTTCTTTAAAGCAAACACTTAGACACAAATTAAGACTGACATCCATAAATCCTGAAATTATTGATCAGTTAAAATATGATTCTTTCTAGTAAGCCTTTTTAACACAAATATAAAAGAGAAACTTTTATCGAGTGGTAAAAAAATAAGCATGCTTTCATTTGACTTTTAATAGTCCCAACGTTTTTCAATATAATGTATCGTATGCTGAAGATCGTGTAGCCGGAACTTTATTATTGAGTCATTTTCAATGAACAGGGACATTGTCACATAAGAATACAAGTGATGTAAAAATAGCAAAATCACTCGGCAGTAAGTATTCCCTCGACTGTAAAAGGAAAATATTGAAAAATGATTTGAATACAAATTATTTTTGTTTTTTTATCATAGTGTCATTGCATGTTATATTGGCAACGCATTTTTTTCGACATATGCGTGGTTTTATTGATAACTCTGCTACTCTGGCTAATATTGGTCTGTAGGTCCTCGATAACTACCTAAAAAATCGAGATGATCAGCTGTTTTTCATTCCTAAATGCAGGACTATCTTGCCAGTAGTCATATCAATGCGGAGAGCAATGGTGATGTTTAATGACGTTGCCTCGGATATTAATATTTTCCACCTAGGTGAGAGTGAGTTTAGATGGATGCTATTATATGAGTTATTAGAACAGGGTCTGTCTAAATTAAGAAATTCACTCCGAAAGTGGAGTATATGGATCTCCGCAATGTGAAGACGTCTTGACAGATTTTTTTTCACAAGAATTGTTTATCAAACAATTACTCAACCCAATGGGCATCCAGTCCTGCGTTTTCAGATTTTTAAAATCCAACCAGATGGGGAAACGAACCCGCATTCCTTGGATTGGTAGGCACGCACGCCACCAATTACGCTAAACTATTTAAATGCTATTTCGTTCAGTATGGTAAACCTTTCTATTTCATTGTTTGCTTATAAAAAAAAGAAAAAAAAATGATAAATCATGTTTAAAAAATAGTTTTTTGACAAAATGAATATATATTGATACCATTTTACTAAAAATTTATAAAAAATAATAATATAATACATTTCACATGAGATATTCCTGTAGTACAACCGAGTAGTTACATCATAGCAAAGATTATTGTAATTCAAAATCAAAAACAAAAGTAACCTTCCAGAAGAAGAAAGCCCGGCTGAAGTGTTAATTATCGTGTTGTTAAATATTTGAAAAACCTCAAAAACTTAAATTCTTAGAGAAGAATTGCGTATTGTTTTAGCTACAGCCTTGAAACAGACAATCTACGAGTGAGAAACGCACTCGTTATGCACGAGCATTTAGAGTAGATAGACACGTATGTATGTATATAAGTTTGTATAATCCCTTAAGTGAGTATAGTCTTTATACAACGTTGCCGGCATTTCGATTTTCAAAATCCTTTTGCCAGCTTATTGTGGTATTAAGTCCTTTAGCAGGATTGTTCTTACTCCAGAAGCTGCGACAATTCGAGACATTTTGATCCACCGGCGATGTTTATTTGGCAATCCTCGAGAGGTTCCTCTATACAACAGCTTAGCGGATATAGCAATACACGTGTATCATCACAGGCTTTATTGCCTCTGTATTTTTACGCGTCCCATTACGCGTGTAAAAACGCGTTTAACGGTCTACTTATGGAAGCATTTAACGTGTTTGCGACTTTTTTGTACTTTATATTATATCAGCTCGGGAATAGTAAAAGATGAAATTCTGTCTTGTTCAACATATTTTGATGGCAAATTTGTGTTATAAATAAGGCGGTGAAAACTTTTATGGCGTTAATGTTATATTTTTTTGTAAATATAGAGAGTCCGTAATATAGTATATTGTCCCATCAGTATAATAGAAAAAATACTCTGTTATTACAACTAATACATTATTTATTGTTACCATTGGCATATGTTATCACTGGTATCATTACCATATATTAATTCAGTATTTAGTTAGCAATACTCAGTTTCTCTTAACTATTGAAACTTTTTAATGTATTCAAAAAGAGATTTCACAAATAAATAAAATAGTTTAAAAATCGGCAAACACATTCTAAAATTTAAAATTATTTCAATCTGAATTACCATGATATTTTAATATGCACCGAAGCAGTTTGTATGTAATTTTATTATAAAATAATTTTAAATGAGCCAATAACAACATATTAATGAACCAATTTGAATTAGTAAGGCTACCACAAAATTTCACGCGATTAATTGGCTGAAGCTTTTTTTTGATATTATTTTTGTGGCATGACAAAATATTATACAACATATTTTTTTATTTAAAATAATTAAACGTAACAATGTTCTCTGCTTACAACAATGGTTTCATAACACTTTTTTAACTATTTCACAATAATTAAGATAATTCTTAAATATCTGTAAAAATATTTACTCATTCCATTTCAATTTAATTTATAAACAAACTTAACACTTCACTTACAACAAAATACCGATCGCTGATATTATACGCAATGAGTTGATATCTTTTATCCAAACAAAAAAAGCGATATCATAATATACGACTTTTCTCAATAAATAATAGCAATTAAGCACCATTATACCACGAAAGCATTGTTATTATAAGAAAAAGAATTTTATTTTTAAGTGTGGGTGAACGCTCCTTGAGAACTTTTACTGTTATTTCTTTGATTACGGTCGCCGAAGTAGTTTCGTAACAATAATCAACGGACCTCATCACTCCCACACAAAGGCACTTGTCGGATCTTATTCTTTGAAAAGGAACAAAAGATACGGACTTTATTATGAATTCATTCGCTAGGAAAAGTTTTGATAGTCCACTAGTGAAGTTTGAATATTGAAACGGACCTTTATCCGACGGAATGATGTTGGTCACCACATTCACTTCCGGTAATATGTCGGTTGACCACGTGTTAATCACGATTTTTACAAACTTTTACTACAACTCAATTTTCATCGCATCAATAGCATCGTTTCATATTTTGAGTAGGTATTAGAAAATTATCTGTCTTTAAAATAACGTAGATATTAATGTGCGTGTTTTGCATTCAATCACTGCGGGTTTTATTCTCATCTCTACTGAATTTTCAAAAATCTGAAAACGCAGGACTGGATAGCCATTGGGTTGAACAGTTTTCTGATGACCAATTCTCATGAAAAATAATCTATCAAGTCATATTTTCATATTATCGGTGATCCATTTACTACACCTTCAAAGCGGACATCTTAATACTGTATAGATCCATATACTCCACTTTCAGAGCAAATTTTGTAAAAAAAAAATACCAATAACTATTTATTTTGCTCGGTGTAGCTTTTCAAATATAAGCACTGAATTTTTTATTTTTATGAAATTGAATATATGAATTTAAAGTTATGAATATAGTTTAGAAATAAAAAGAGAAAGCTTCTGAATAAAGTTTTTTAAACAAAACAATTGTTTAGAACGGTAAGAAACTAAGTTCTTAATCGCTATGCCGAACTGAATAATCTACTTTTTGTAAATATACTCCACCAAAACTCTACTTTTATTCTGTGTAAGTAATCATTAAATATTATAAACGCCAAATTCGTTGTAACTAAAAGTATACTTTTTGATCATTAATTATGATGATATATTATAGTATTTAGTTTTAACGTTAGTTAAAAATATTAAGCCGAGCAATGGAAATTAAGAATTTCTAAAAAATATTCAACCAACAATTATTTACATCAATCAGGACACAACGCCTGTGCGATTAAATTTCGAGAATAATCCACTTGAAAGCGAAATCTCATTCAATTTTATCATATAATGATACCCTTACAGTTAAAGAGGCAATATCTTTTTTTTCCCTCTAGCTCAACCATTTAAAATATAATTTGAAAGTCCTCTTTATTAAAAAAAAACTTTCATACGCTACGGTTTCATATAAAATTTGCGCTTCATAATAACTCTAAAAGCTTTTTTCAGTTATTATCGGTTTTGTGGGAAATTTGAAAATATGTTAGACGTATCATAAAATAAATAGGCTTGAAAATGAAATTTAAGGTTATGCATTTTATTGAAGCAGCTAATCTACGATGAGTGATTCCCGTTTTGACTTCAGGAAAGTATGGCAAGCCTTGGTAATGGCGGGCCGCAGTGTTGCAGTCAACGGCATCGCGGCGCCGGAAGGAAGCCTCCCCGAGGCGGCATTGTCTTCCGCCGCAAGATACGACGAGGCTTGCGACGCCGGTGAAGCTTTTCAGGCGAGCTTTTGTTGCGCGAGTACTCTGAGACGGTCAGCTTTAATGAATGTTGTGTCAAATAACTTTGTTGAAAGTGGTTCATGTATTATTGTTCTTCAAACTAATTAGTGTAGTATTTTGGGATACATTTTCAAGACATTTCTATACAGCATGTATCGACTAAGTTTTTATTTTCCAAATAATAGTATAATTTTTCTTCATCTTTTTCTTATTTGTATGAATGCATAGTCAACTACTCAATATATAAATGCATTTTTACGTTATCTTATGAAAAACTATTCTGAAATTTTTGATGATAATTGTTTTGATGAGAAGGTTGCATTTTTTGTATAAAATAACTATAATATAAATCATGTTTTTCAATGTTAATTTATATTTATCAATGTTTTTGAAATTGATTTTTCTACTGGTATACATGCTATTGTTAATACAAATTGTCTCCTTAAGGTTTTAGTATAGTGAAATAAATTCACTTTAAAAACACACCTCTCACTATAAACTACCCAGCATAACAAATTAATATCTTGTTATATCATGCTTCTTAACTAGCTCGTTAAATTATTGAACACATTGAAGCAAGAACCAAGAATTTCCATTTCACTTTATGTGCGCCTTTCGACATCTCATTGCTGAACTTTATAAATATGTCGTCTCACAATAAAAGCTCACACCCAGTCTTTACTCTTTTTTATCAACTTATCTTGAACATAATTTGTTATTTTTTCAGCTAATACTATGACTATATTAGCAATCTTATCTTTCTATCGAATCTGTATCAGCTATATCAATTGGAGTTAAGTATTTATTCAAATAGCATAGGAAATTTCAAAGATTATATTTTCAATCTCGACACGTATTTTATTTTAAATATATATATGAAACAATAAGTTATTATCATTTAATCAAATCGAATGAAAACTTAGTGCTAAAAACTACGGAAAAATTCTATCTTTAATAAAATCAACCAATAAATGGCGATTGATGACGAAAATAACGATAACTAGAAAGAAGGTCTGATTGTTTCTTACAGCGGAATAAGAAATAGAATTTAATGTTATACACCAATATAATCTTTGTTTTATGTACATAGAAATGCACCAAAATACAGCTAAACTTTAATGTCTACAATACTATTATGGAACAAAAATTTTTTCTGTTCATGTTTATGCGATACTTCGTCATAAATAAAACGATGCGGGCAGTTCCAATTCGCGAAAACCTTATGTCTGTAACGATAAACAATATGCGAGAATTTGTTCTTTTTCTCTAAAGTAAACGACATATTTTGAGGTTTAATACATAAATTATGAGAATGAATATGAACTTTATATAATGATTTTGTAGCAATCATAAAAAACTAATTTGTTAATAATTTAAATCAAATAAGCATATTTGGAGAAGTTACTGTACAATAAACAATGAAATGAAATATAATCATAGGTTTGATACGACTATTTCTAATCGCATGAATACAGTATTTTTATAGAATTTGCTATTAAGATAATTATAGTGAATTATCATGAGAATACGGGGCTAAACAAAAACACCATGAAATATCATCAAAGTTGTCTAAAAAGGCATTATTGTGACATAGTTTAAATAATGCTCTTATTTAAGTCATTGAAATCACACTATCTCATAATTTTAATTAAATGCGCGTCATGTTTAAGCTTAGGCAAAAACGACGTACCGATAAATTTCAATGCGTCGAATTTCTATTTAAAATCATAGCTTTAACTTGAAAAGTCATATTTTGTTGATCGGCTGACAATTTAAAAATAATACGAATACATATTTAATGTACCGTGAAACATAATTAAAACACGTTCAGGGTATTTCTTTGAATAAGAATATCTCTTCCATCTAATTTTGTGTTTCATATCAAATCCAGATGTTGGAATGATTTGGAAAATGACACAAATTTATTATTATATTTTAACGGTAAAAGTACGCATAATAATTTTTAAATTCTATAGATCTAACTAGAGAAAGTATAATTTTTATGGAAATTTAAAAAAAGAGGTTATTTTAAGGATAAGTTTGCGTAATATAATAAATTATATTACGTGATATTTTCTGTACATTTATTAGTATGTAATATAATAAACAATGAATCATTTTTCTTTTTGTCATATTCTGTTATTATTATATGCATTGCTTTAGTCCTGGAACAATGATAAAAGAATTTTATGGAGGTTTTTTACGTAGCACCGAAAATAAGAGCTTTCATCAAAGAAAAGGTACAACGCTGAGAAATTTGTTTTTATTAAATTTTCATGAAAATGTCAAAATGGATGATCGGCTGGTCCGCAAAAAAAACTCGCCTGAGTCATAACGAGGAAGTACCATTTTATATGCATTGTTATAAGTGATTGCAGTCATATACATAAAATATAATTTCATTATTTTAATTTTGAAATCGTTCACTTACTGCGAAGACATCCTCTCTTAAAATTTCATAAAAACCTTAAAGTTTAAAGTCGTTTATTAGCAAACAATTACTAAAGTAATTTGGCAATCGATTGTAACTATGATATTCATCTTAATAAAGTTACGAGCAACTACCACATAGATTCAGTAAGTATAGCGTTAAGAGAAGCTTTCACGACAGTAAGCAGACGTAATGATGTATTTTATTAAGAATATATGCGTGAAAGTTATAGAAAATAAATATTAAGTCATAAATTATCATCCTTCCATTCAATATACAATATTAAAACTTTAAGCGAAACGCACACATCTTTTAAAGCCAATCAAACAAATGTATGGGCTAAATTTATGAATTATACGGTAAAAATTAAAGGATAGTTGTATTTATATACGATAAATAATCGAACTGTATCTACACGCTCTATAAAACATATTCTAATTATTTTACAATGAAAAGCTATTATAGAATTATATTAGTTGAAGTAATTGTTGTCCAATTGGATAAATAAGATCTGTAGTTGAGAAGATATTTTTTTTCATACAATGTCTGCTGCGATAGTGGAGTACATATATAGTTCTGCAATATGTTTGCCAGAATATTTTTCATAAAAATTGATTTTCAGGCAATTATCGATCTAATAATTATCTAGTCCTACACCTTTAGATTTTTTAAATATCCAGTAGAAACGAGAATCGAACCTATAATTCCCGAATCCGAAACGCATAAGCTTATCTTTCGGCTCCATGGAGACCAAGAATTTTTAGGCCGTAATAAATATTTAAGAGACTTTTTGTAAAATGTAATATAAAAATTAATGACACTTGATAAACGTCCAATATTATGTTTTAAATTAAATTTTCCCAGATATTAAAAGCTAATAAAAGAACTCATGCAGAAATAAATATTTACCACTCGACAGAAAGAAAAAATATCATATTATAAAAGGAATGAATGGTAGGTTCGTTTTAAAAAAATTAAATACAAGTTTTGGTTTCATCTAAAAATAAATATTCTCCGCGTACCGCCGGACATTTTCAAAATATCGCTTACTTCTTTATACTTTAAGTATCCATCATGAGTGCAAAGTTTTTGTGAATTGTTTACAATATCAAATAAAAAGCTGGTTTCCATTTTTTTACATTTAACATGAGTAGAAACAAAAAGTCTTTACATAATAATGTCGACCCTTTCGACCTTTTTTCAAACTCTCCCGTCACACCTGCACTGCTTGAAAATCGATCTTCTACACAATCTATACGTACTGTATTCATATTGTATTGATAGTATCTTATATTATTCGTATTAATGATTTTTTTTTCTAGTTAATTCCATTATATTAGGGATTTACTATCACTAATGAT
>JAGVSQ010012652.1:0-11507 GCA_022683975.1 Rhyacophila evoluta
ATAAATTTTGTAATATAAACTTTGCGTGAACCTGTAAAATTTAGATGTTAAAATAACTCATGAAAAAATAATATGTTTGATTGAATTGTGCAAGAAACACAATAAAAATATCATACAGATATTTTTATTGTTGATTGAATTCATGTTTGGTCTCGGTTTTCATTCATAAAACATGAATTAACAGCGTTAAATATGAACCATGTGGAAAGATTGAGTTTATTAAAATAAAAAAAGCAAAGTATTGACTGAGACTTTGTAGTGTTTACCTTATTTCATGGATATTTTTAAGACGAGTCAAATTTTTAAGACACCAGCGACTTTTAAGTTAATAGTATTCTTATTGTTATTAACTTTATTAAGACTAGAACAAACTTCCAACCGTCTGTTTGTTAGTGAATATTTTTAACGGCCGCCCGCTTCTGACAGCTGCAACAGTCTTACTAATCGTACAAACAGATGGCGACACAAAAAAAGAAGGAGCCTTCATATGGTAAAAAAATAGTTATATTAAATAATAAAACTACTTATACATAACAATTTGTGTTATGTAAATACAATGCCATCTATTGCATTACGTTACAATATTTACTAAAAAATTCACCTCCATTCACTGGAAAACACAATTGGATAAAGGAATTTGTAAATTAAAATATCATTTCCTAATTTTCATCCAGTAATATTCATTTTCAAATAGAATAATGCTGTATCTTATAGCGATGCAAATGGCCTATGAATTTTCCAACTTTCCCATACATAGTGGCTGAATAAAGCATTTTTGTTTATGAACGAATCGTAATTGAATCGAAAAAATAAAGCCTCCGAATAGGCGAGCTTAGAGCGTTGCATTTTTTCAGAATCGGTTGATAGCCAATGACGCAGTGACGTACTACACTTGACACTTTTCATACTAAATTGCGAAAGAAGTGAACTTTTTTTACGAAGATAGCATAGCACAGCTGTTATGACACAAATTCAAGTACTCATCGAGCAGATGTCGATACGCGAAAGTTATTAAAAATCAATTGATAAATAGCGACGCAGGAGGCTTAGTAAGTTGGCAACTCTCCCATACAAAGTGGCCGTTTAAAGCATTTTTGTTTATGAACCAATCAAAGTATTGTCTTTCAATAACACCAAAATTATTTGTAAAATTGTATTTTTTTCAAAACGAGGTCACACGATGAAAAGGTTTCAGAATCAATATTTTAAGATCCAATGGTTCGGCTCTGAAAGACACTACCCTTAGACCATGGTATACGATAAATTATTACAGTAATAAAAATATATACAATTTCACTGAGTTATTTACAAATTTAATAAATGCTTTGAAATATCAGCACTCATGAATCAAATCACGCAATAGAAGCTGTCAACTAAGGTTAAACGTTTCCCTTTCATTGTGTGTACGACATATTTTGAAAACGGTACAGAATTCGGTTACAATATATCGTATAATATTTACGTTATACTGAATCTTTAGCAGTAAAATATTTTCCATTAAATGTAACCGATATAAATTCAGAAAAAGTCTGCCAAAATTAGTCGTTAAATTGTAAAGATTTATTTAATATAAGTTTGGAACGGACATGGTATAAAAATACTACTTATTTGCCACTGTATATTGAAATCTAAAAGAAGCTATAGGCTGAAAATTGTGAAATTTGATCGAATGAATATGACGTTATTTTTCATTGGCAATATATTTCAGTGAATATATTTTGCATTATTTCAACCATGGTAACACAATTATTAAATGGTTCTTAGCATTTAGTTCGTCAAGAATATAATTATTCACCTTTGATAAATTCAAAATGAATTTACTGCTGAAAAGTAGTGATTTCAGCTTTTTCAGGGGGGCTTCGAGGTATTAAGACCCTTTGAAGTTATTATTCCTTTTCTTTTAGTTGGGGGAACGATTCCGGAAGTCAGCAATTTTTCCCAAAGCCTCACTCCCCATTTCAGTTTTTTCGAAAACAAATTGAACAAGTCATTTTTAAGTCTAATTGAGGCCAATTAACGGGATCAAGATCCCAAGGTAAATAAATAAGTAAATAATAATTCTGAAGTAAATAAATGATTATAAAAATATCATAAACATGTATAATATTTTTTATGATTTAGGTGCCGCAACGTCATTCGGATGTAAATTTGTTGCTATCAATTCCGCAGTACGGCGGATGCACCCGTCATCATTGTCGAGATAGACACCAAGCACCATCAATATCTTCTTTCCCACCACAATTTGGACCGGAAAATTCTCTTGATGCATTCATGATGGTCTCCGGCGCTTTGATATTTATAGAACAATCTCCAGACTCAGACAGACCCAATTTCTTGCCAGAGTTAGAATACTCATTTGATTGGATAGTTCTTCCATATTGATAATAAATCATACAAAACCTCATAAATATGTATATAAAATAGACAGTTAACAATCAAAATACAGACGTTTCTTTCATCAAAAAAAAAAATGTCAAAACAAAAGTATATTTTCGTTTTTATTGACTTTTAATTATTTCGTTCAGAACAAACAAAGTGCTATTTTTTTATTTTAAGGTAATGAATAAACACAATTTAGTCGTGAATATTATTATTTGGCATAGTACGTAATAAAAATTATCAAATATAATCCAAAAGTGGATTCCCATAAAACATTATTTTCTATTTTTTTTCAAACCATTTTAAAGGCAAATAAAGAGAAAATTTTTGACAGAACCTAAGCCTAAAACCTAAAATCCTAACCGGCTGTTGGACTCATCGGACTATCCAACTTGGTTGGCACAAGGGCGAGTTTCATCGCTTTTAAAAAGTCATACGGCATTCGTGATGATCTCTTCGCATAATTTGCTTGGCCAAATAAGTCTCCATTTTTATTTATTTAATTTCAGCACACTTGAGTACACGGCAATCTAACTTTTGAGTAATTTATATAACATTTACTCCCCGAAGATTCCCGTCTAATAAAGTAGATTTCTTCTCGATATCGATTAAAACCAGTTGTAAAGACGTGGCGGGTGTTGGTAGGGGTACACTTGTGGTGTATATTTGCCTATTGTTTCTATATAATATGAAGCTAACGAAAACTCACAAATACACATACATAAACACTCAAATAGTATCATAAAATGTCAAAGATGAGAAGTCTTATTTATAAAAATGATATTAATTAAATACTCATTATTTGTATTTCTGAAAGAAAACACTGGAAGGAGACGTTAAAAATATCCCTTTAGAAGGTTATTGTTCTGACAACCCTCGATACTTGCATAGCGCCAGTTGCGTGCTCATGAGTTCTGACTTAGAACCTTGGAAGGTATAAATAAGCTTTTAAAGTGAGGGTTAAATAAGTATTTTTTTAATATCAAAAATACACATTAACCTCAAAATTTTAAACAATCAACTATGCCTAAATATTTATTATGCTTAAATCACGCTAAGTAGATGGATTATTTATAGGATTCAGTGACGTAGACTCAAATCTGTCCCATAGTGTGTTCATTTTTATTTTATACAATTCACGCGCCAAAAGAGGTAAATTTTATTTTTCGGCCCCACTGATACGTACATTACTAGATGATAATATAATATATTCGTGGTACATTATTGACAACTAACAGATATCAGTCAAAACGCAAATTAGTTCCTTCGGTTGATTGCTTACAACTTATATCAAAGCTTACAGAATATTAATGTTACATCCTCCAACTGGAAATGATTATTACTAGGGGAATAATTATTTTCTGTAATGAAAACACATTCACAGGTTGTATTCATTACATAGGCAATATGTATTATTCTTTGTAATATTCAAATAATTGAATGGTTATTTCAATATTAATAATATTAACAAGAAATATGAATGATATTATGAAGGTGTCTGCTCCGCGTCTGGAGTATGTGGATATCCATGACTTATCTTGGCAGTTTTTTTCATAATAATTAGCTGTCAGCTAATCGACTGCTCAATTTCAAAACCTAGCAAATAATTTTTTTTTAATTCATTTTTTTTTTGGCAATTCCGTTATTACTGTATTATGCATACACTACTATAGAATTTTTGTATGAATCAATGTTAAAGATATACTTTTCGGAATGAGCATATTTTTTGATCGCCCTGAACATTTTAATCACCCGATGTTTGTTTTTATAATTAGCATTACTATACTATACGTTTTCACACAATATCCTCATTTCCATTTTATCATTTTTTTTATTTTGATTTTTTACTTAAAAGGGACGCCAAATTGCACAGAGCGCTAACAATCATAACACTTGGCGTTCTGTGTGGTAAACTATACGACTGTGTCAGTAAATTTTTATTGGCATATTTTTACATTTTCTCATAATTTGTACCCGTTTTATAAACTTATGTGTTAATACAGAAAGGTGCCAATGATGCGAGATATAACAAGAAATAAAACTATACTTTACAAACTGAATTAAATCAACAAATCGACTTACGTGTTCCGGCAATATTGGCGTCGATTTGTAAATCTAAAAAAAACAATGCGGCGTGGAAAGGGTTAGCCGGAAAACGAATCAAGCAGCCCTATTCATTTTGTTTATGAAATTACGACACGACATATTTTTGTAAACTTTTTTCTTTCGTGTAACTTTGTCACATGCCTTCAAATATAATATTAAACGAAAGCCTAAGTTACGCGGGAAATTGGAATATCACTGCGCTTATTAAAACAGTGTTGTAGAATAAACGGGCGAACATTATTATTTTTAATCAATTCGTTTCATTTATAAATTTAACCTGTTAAAAACATCACAAATTTAAAGTTAAAGCCATTCACAACATGACATACAGATGCTTTTTAAAAAACATACGAAAATTGATAAAAGTTGTGCCGCGCCGTGGGTTGGAGGCGCCCTTGTGAAAAAATATTTTTTAACCACCTATTTACATATTTTCTTTTTCACTGATTTATAACGTTCTAGCTTTTTTCAAATTACTTTATATAGGTATTTATATCCCTATAATGCTTTTTTTCATTGTGTAAATATGATAGTACGTAGAAAATAGATCTAATCTATTTAATTTTTCTTATAAAAAGGCGCACATAATATTCAGGCGCCCTTGTGCGGTACACAATCTGGATATTAGAACGGTGCGGCCCTGGAAAAAATAATACAAATTAAATACGTAGCGGAACAACAAAAAAAGAGATAACGTTGAGATTATCAAATGTGTCCGACCATTTGACGGTCCGGTCGGGCATTGTAACTTGGTTCACACGAACGACAATTTTCTACATTTAAAAAATGCTGCAACTTACCAAGATTTTATTTATTTGCATGGCTTAGTTAATAAAGAATAGAATTTTTGCATACACGTGCATGCTGACCATGATCGTGGTGAGCCGCACTCAGGACACGTTTGACACTGGAGTGACTCACGTTTGTTACGCTACAGTATACATGGCAAAAAAGGTTCAAGGGAAAGCAAATAAATACGATGGTAATATTTATTCATTCTTTCTCATTAAATACTGCATTATTAATGTGATGTGATGTGTACATGTATTTGCACTCTACCTCACCATTGATTTTGTTTAAATTATATGACAAATTCTTTTCCCATCATTTCCAAGGCTGACATTTACCATGACATGATGAACGTAACGAATAAAAATTTTATGACAAGTATTCCCGAAGTGAAAATCTCTCGATCGCGGGAATTCATGTCGTCTTGTTTAATAAGTATTTTCGTATTAAGTGTCAAGATTAGTTTATAACAAGGTTATAAACTAAGAATCATTATTACATCCGTGCTGTCCGAGGTAATATTAAAAAGTACCACGCAGTTTTATTTAACTATATATATTTTCAGAAGTTTTCCGATCACAATACACCACTGGAGATACGCTGTATAAGTAAACCCATCGTCTTGGCACGATTGTTAAATCGATAAATTACGACCAAGCCGTATTGTAACATTAGTCCAACCATCTCTCCAGTGAATGAATGTTACGTAACCTCGTTTAATCAAATGTAATTAAACTGTATTTAATTTTTGAAATACTATCTTTAAAATGGCGACAAATCTAAGACCGGTCGCCATCGTGTCGCCAATGAAAAAAGCGCGAAAGACAAAAAAGAAATTCTACAGAAAAACTCCGCGAAAGGGTTCATTAAATTCTTTGAATGTCTCCGAAAGCCCTATGTCGAATTCTGATACGTCATTCGCTGAAAATAATGTGTTGCCATTGTTAAAAATCAATGATAAAAATCAGTTTTTGAATAATGAGAGACAGGGCCGGCTCTGTGACATATTCGATCAATTGGGAATCAGAAATAATACAGTTTTTAAGGAGACCAGTACAAAAATTGTAAACAACAGACGTATTCCGGAGCATGATAAGAAGATTCTGGAGTGTATGGCTTCCAAAATGAGAAAAGACTTGATCAACAACGAAATAGCGCATCAAGCTCATATTATTTGGGAGAATGAACGGCAGGAGAGAGAACGGGTAGGTCCACATTTTTTATATATTTTTTCTTATATTTCTAAACCAAATTATTTGTATTATCATATCACTATGTGATGCAGTGTGGTGATTGATTAAAGAGTATTACAAATACGTTCATTTTACAGTTACAGCAACAACACGCAGCTGAATACAATTCATACATCAAATCAAAGAGAACTGAAGAAAAAGAAATGAATGAATTAAAATTTGAAGAAGTACGTCAGATTTACGACTGGGAAAAAGAACATCTGAGAGCAAGACTTGATATCAAAGAAACTGCTGCTACAAATAGGATACGGGCCCTTGAGTATTTTAAAGTAAATATCAGTAATTTCTTACAGTTTTTCAGTAGTTATCAAGAAAATTTAACTGTAAATAGTAGTTAAATGATGTATGATACTATCTAAATATATTTTTACGAGGGTGGGTTTGACGTATTGGATGTAAGCACGGGTTAATATATATCGTACAACAAAGACCATTATTTTGCAATTGTGCTTCTAATTAATATTATTTAATACCTCGCATAACGAATAAAATATACTTTTCTTAAAAATAACACAATATTTTGTATCAAAAATAATTATAATTGTAACTCGCTAGTATTTTTACAAACGTCACAATAATAATTAGTTAAAATAATTGTGTTAAGACAAATCGCCAGTCAATACGTGTTGTTTACTGTTTGAATGACTTTAATAGTGCTATTATATTCTTTTGGGTAGTTTAAAACCTTATAGCGAAGCTGTTGGTATTTTACAAATTAACACGGCGCCTGTGAGCAGGGCCGTGCCGTGCCATGTTTTAGATCTAGAGAGAAAGGAAGGAATCTGTCACTAATTTAATAATCACTAGACTACACATTGAAAACGTTAAAACTGTAATAGATTGTTGTACGTAGTTGATATCATTATTTTAGAGTTTTATAATATCAATTGATTTAATATTATATTATATTGAATTAAAGAACATTGGAGTGGCGGCATTTCGACGACTTGCAACATATTTAGAGTATTTATCGCACGGCCGTGCCTATAAGTATGTGTGCAATGCACGAAATGCGATAGTCACCATTTCCCATGCATAAATATGCATTAGGCTAAATACTTGATTTGGTGCAAATTCAATTCATCCATTATACTTTCAGAATAATGAAATAGGCCGAAAACAAGAAGTGGCGCGAGAGAAAGCTGAAAATGCTTTGGTTATATTGAAGGAACGCAAACTCGAGGAGATGTTATGGCGCCGATCTTTGGCTGAAGCATTAAAACAGAAAACTTCCAATGCCGAAGTGAACAGAGAAATTATGATGCGATTACAGAAGCAGGTTGGTTTTTCATTGCAAACAACTCATCTCTCTAAATGTGTCAGGAGTCAAAGTTGCTATCCAGGACAGGAGATTATTGTGGGATTACATTTATTTCAGTTTTGGGTAATGTCAGGAATTGTCTCAAAAAAAAGTTGCCAAACCTAATTGCTACAAGTTAACAATGATCAACCCTTTATCACTTATGAGTGTACTCAGAGGCGAATTTACCTGGACGCGTATGCGCCTGGGGCCACTAAATTGACGAGCGGAGCTTAAAAGATTCTGGACTAAAATTGCGTCTGGGGCCTCTTGAGTGCTAAATTCGCCATTGAGTGTATCGTTGTGGTCACAATCTTTTTTTTTTTAATAAATTCACGAAAAACTTTTTTCGGTAGGTATATGGATAAAAGTGGTGTAAAAGTAAACCTTTACATGACAATTACTAAGAATATTTTTAACATTCGTAATTAATACCTTCAATTTTCATATCGAAGCGTGCATATGCAAATGTCAAAGTATAGACGTATTCTCATGCGCGCGTATTTTTTGAAACGTCAAAGTAGGTAGTATGTGTGTATTTGTGCTGCCAACTTAAGAATGTTTTTTGCGAAAAGTTTTGTGGCTAGTAGAGGATTTTACAAATCGTTTGTTACGTTTGGAGCAAACTTTACAGCTCGCCTCAATATTCATTTTAATTTTTTGACAAAACACAGCGGAATTTCGAACACCGAATTGAAAATTTTTGTAACTTTTTCGATAGAGTGCTGTACTGCATTTTTATTATAAAATCAGCTAGATCGGGTTTTGCAATTAGACAATTCAAAATACACTCGCGTTTGAGTGAATGCGATTTGATTCTTTCATCCTCTCTCATGATACCAAGGACACCCACATACAGTGGCGCTCTTTATTATAGAAATTTTCACAGTAAACTCATTTCAATTATACTAATACATACAGAAAGTACCAGCGAACTTATTTCGTTTTTTTTATAAAAGGCACCCATCATAGTCAGACACCATTATTTTCTCATCGAATGCACCCAGCGGGAGAGCTATAAGCTGTCAACAAAAATGTGCTATAAAACAATGGTTCATTTCACTTTGAATCATTCTTCAACTGCTGTTCACCATAAACTGCTTATTTTATAAACCTTATAATTTCATAATTATTTTATGATTTTTTACAGCGAACTGCCATTGACAACAGAATCCACGAAGAAAACCAAAAGCAAAACTGGATAGAACAAAAAATGGTGGAGATGGAGCAGCTGGCACAACTGAAGAAACAAGTTGATGAAAAGAGCAAGAAAATGATAAGAATACAAAATGAACGAGAAAAGTTTGTGAGGGAATCAAGAAGACAAGCCAGTTGTACTGCTAGAATGAGAGAAAATTTAAAGTAAGTCTACGATAAATACCCTTAGTTTATTTTCTGGATCTAAAAAATTCCACATAAATTTTTTACAATATCTCCGAACAGCCAACATGCTTTCTTTAAGCAGCTTCCCAAGACTTTAATTGGAATGCAGCAGCAGAATAACAGCATGCGTTTTTAAGCTAAAAGATTTTCCAATCATTTATCTTCTTTACCAATTTTAACTTTCTAAAAATAACATGTGAACATTGTGGACACTTACTGTTCCACTATATAGGACCAGTTTAATCAATTCTCCCAGAGGCCGATACTAAGTTATTAATTAATGTTGTTTACTTCCAGAAGATCATTAAGCCCAGATGTCTTCAAATGTGCTACTTACAGACGTCATCAAGCTTCTAGAATGTGTCTTACACCAACCGGTTATGAAAGTCATATTAGATTAGGTTAGATAATAATTTACATAACTGACCAACCTAACACAGCAAGCAAGTGTTGATAGTAAAAAACAGAACTTTCACTTCATATATTTCAAACAATAAAAAGTCGCAAGATATTATCACGCAAGAATCCGATGGCAGTTTTTTTTTCACACGTTTAATTCCCAAGTAGAGTTTATGCACACCACACAGTAACTGAATTTATTGTCGGCAATCAAGCTTATCACCGAAAATGAGAGGAAAATTATAACCTCTTGAAAGTGGTTATTAAATAGTTTTCTAGCACTGAAATCGAAGCAAAGAAAGTATTCCTTGTAAAAGAACATGCTATGTTTGATACAGGTACTTTGCAACACCTGTATAATCATGAAAGGCGATAAATTGTATCGAGAAAGATGCAAGAAGAGAACTTAATTGAGGCAGGAAGTAGAGGTCTGGAGGACAAAAAAAAACTTGCAAACACATTTTAAAAATCAAATATAATATTTATTCGAATTGTAAGACAATTAACAAAAAATCATCATTATTAATGAATTATTAAGCATTGCAATGGTAGCTAGTCACTCTCCATATGAAATATGTTCTGTAATCACCCAAACTTGCTTTTGTAAAGTCATGGTTAACTGTTTTGATTCTATTAAAAGAGGTATCATATGAACCTTTTGCATTATCTCTACATACATAGCCATCACAATAACCTAAATATGGAATTAATTATGCCAATTTAACAGTTACATAGCCTTATATGGAGATATTACAAAACGTTCATATGATCACAACCTCTTGCCAAAGAAATCCAGCCTATTAGCTCTTTTTGAATGTTCCTTTAACTCTATTTATTCTCTTAGAAACATACAACGTATCTATGATACCGTATAGAGTCGGAATGTTGTGTGACTAGCATAATATGAAAGAATATCCATAGTATTTTATATAATAAAACAAATACAATTAAGACCTTCTGTAGGATTTTTTTTTGTAAAATTATATTCATATGTTTTTATATATCATTTTAGAGATAACTGTATCATTTTTAATGTTGAAATATATAAAATTAGCTTTCCAATATAACTAATTTGGTTTATATGATTATTTAGTCTATATATAGATGGAATTTAAAGTCAAAAATCGCTAGAAGGAGGACCCAATGGCTGGAAATGGAAAAAAAATAAGATACTTTATACCATAAATGGTGAAAGAGTATAATATCACATTACAACTTGGAAAGCCCGATATTTATTATCTGAAAAAATGTGACGAAAAACGTTGCCTACTTCACGACAAAAAGCAAAAATAATTTTTAACAATGCGAAAAATTGTCAAAAAGCTATAGAATTTAATTATCATTATAAATAAAAAAATTATAACATTTGGGAGACCGCATACACACGATGAAAATGATGTAATCAACCGAGATGCACGTACTAAAGAATCAAAATTAGAAATTTTCATTTTATCTCAATTTCTATTTTTGATTCCGGAAAAATTTAGGCCTGTCAATGTGACATTTACAAAATTTATCCTAACACCCCTAGCTGTTTCCCTTACGATTTTTTCTATTATTTCCTTAGTGCTAAGTCATACAGTTAAGGTTTTAAATTCAATATATTATTAATATTTAATATAGCATGTTAATTTGTTCTTGGAATCACGCAAAGCAATAAAAAGCTACGGCACTGTGTGATTTTTCCGTGCAATTTTGGGATACATTTTGTACATACTATTTTCATTTTGGTTTATTTAAAAAACAATGCAAATGATAAAAACCAATACTGTCTTAAGTGAAACGAGTAATTGACGATATTGATAAACAAAGAAAATAACTTACAACATTAATACATTATTATTCACATATGGAAGTTTACCAGTTTTAAATGATTTAGAATTTAAAATCAATTTCCA
>JAGVSQ010012653.1:0-11507 GCA_022683975.1 Rhyacophila evoluta
TGATTAAGACCAGGTGTGAGGACGGGGCGGGTGGATGGTGGGCACTCTTAAAAAAGTATTTAACGTTGTTAATGGATAAAATATCATGATTTTGTGTGTAATAATAAAGTGTAATATTGATGTCTATCAACATCCCTAAATCGGAACAGAAATATTAAATAATTTATTCCCACCGAAAACTGCAGGGTTCGTTGTTAAGTGTTATCGCGAAAGATCGACACAAGAAAATCATACTACCATTGGGCAAGTCATATGCAATATAATCAGATGACTTGATCCAACTTGGAGCATTCATTTGACCACATTATGTTTTAATAAGTTGTACTGTAATTTAAGTTATGCCCACGCAAGATTCCACCTAAAAGCATACCAAAATTACTTCGCAACTGTCAAACGATAAACAACATTGAACAATAGGCAATTAATCAGATTTTTCCATTTTATTCTAAGTTAAAAATGTAAACTAAGTAAAAGAATATACTACCATTGCATAATACCTAAAATATGTGAAATATTTTTCCCACGAAGTTTTTTTTTAATATTCTGATAAAAATGACGATTAGAAATAACCGCAAACAATATCTTTCAGCAAATTAAAACTTCGTGACCTGCTACTCATAGAGCCATAGCAGGACTTTAATATTATATTGTGCAATATAATATAAGAGTCGAATGTAGACATTGGACATCAAACGGGTTAAATGCAAGATAAGAAGGAAGTTTCTTTGACTATTTATTCGCGTTCAAGATACATTAATTTGTGTAGAATGCACTTACAGCGGAATAAAAATCATCTGCATAGTAGAGATAAGGAAAGCGCAGGCGGATATTAAAAAAGTTCATCGCTTGCGTGCGAAATTCTCATGCAATGTTTGTAGTTGAAGTAACGGGCAGTGACGTTCAATAAAACTGCACGAAGGTCGCAATGGGCTCGTTTTTAGGGCAGCGAATTTACTTTTGAAGATTTCCTTACACAAGTCATAAATAGATAACTGAGAAATGAATGAGTCCCGAGAAAATATTAGTTTGCAAGTAATCATTGCCGAGTACTCTCAATGGCCAAAGTATGTAGATTGCCAGTTCTACGAATAATTGTATAAAACAACTGAAGATATGAGATAGCGATTAAAATTCTTTTTTTTTTGTTTATATGTATTATATCTCCACATTGTAAAGACTTGTTAAATTATATTTTTCACTAGAATTGATCATCAGCCAATCGGTCAATCCATTGAGCATCCAGTCTAGCCTGCTTGAATTTTCCTGAAAGTCCAGCAGCCGTGCGAATCGAACCCGAGTAAATACTTGATATTGAGTTTCAACTATGATTGTATTTGATAATTAATTCGTTTGGCCGAGGGATACTTCGGCCATGACACCTTTTAAGACACGCTATAAGAGTGATATAGTCGTCATAATGATGACACAACTGAAATAGCTATCGACAACACTATTTTTGTACAATTGTTATTTAGTGATATGAAGTTGTACTGAAAACTGTACTGAGAATTGTTTCGATGCATTTACTCGCATTTCTTCATTTTTCTCGCAGTGTATTGTCAAATGTAAAAGCCCGTTGTAGGTCGACGTATTTTTTTATTTGATTTGGCTATGTTCTGTATGTCGAGGGTGCGATTTCTCAAAATACGCTTAAACAATATAATACTAGCATGAGTGGTGAAATTAATTCGATAATATTAGCCTACCAACAACGTCATACGCACACGCCACTGAATGAAAATAATGAATGGCATTACCGCTCAGTCGAAAAAACTCTTACACCTTTATGTAACGTTACGTAATTAATTAAGCGTAACGATTAACGGGTGCGAGAGGGAAACCACGCGCTTAAAATTAACCGTAAGAGAATAGATTGTTTAATCAATGGATTCTTCGATAATAAATTATAAAACGAGCATAATAAACTAGATAAAATACGATCACAGACTTTTGCTGTCTTTTGGCAAGCAGCTGTCAGAAATCGCTAAGCAACGGAGTTTGTTGATTTCAGAGGCTGGTATATTATGATACTGTATACTATAAATGAAGTTAACTGTCAGTTGCATATAGCTAGACAGTATTATTAGAATATTTTTAATACGTTTGTTGAATCAACAAAAACAGATATTGGTTTAGAACGCGAATACTAAAGCATCGACTTTAGTAGCTTATAGTAACGTATACAATATCAATATGGTATCATTATATTATATTATTTCTACAGTTTTTGAATGTATTTTGTGAAAGCAGAAGTGTATAAATGGCTTATACGATGTTTAAAAAATAAACAAACATGACTAATAATGAATTGCGAATGAATTAATAGAAATTGTGCCACAGAGCAATGCAATGCAAGCAAAATCTGATTGCACATCGGCAATATGTCGTAAAAATTAACATAAATTTGGGAACAACAATATTTTCAACGGATTTCATAACGTACCCGTATATGTAACATTTTCGTCGATTAAAATTTTACAACCGACCTGGACGCAACAGAATATCATGTATACATACACTCATACCATAAACATTGTGGGAAGTGAATAAAAACTGCATTATTAATTCAATAAAACGGCTTTCCTCCGAAGGTCAACACTGCCGTTCCCTCCATCATCCGCCATATCACCCACGCATAATGATAACGTATACCGTGACGTAACGAACATATGGCACACTTAAAAAATGCTAGAGTAAGAGTAGGTTTTCAGGACTTGACTGCTTTACACGACAGCGTGCATTCTTCCTAATATAATACGTAAGCGCAGTTAATATCGGTCCTTGAAGAAAACCTTCGCGTTCGCCATAAGACGCCGCATTGAAAAAAAACTTGGTAGAGTTAATTATCTTTCAACGGTAATCCAATCGTTTACATGACTGGATATTAATTGTGTTGCTTTGGTGGACGAGTTAGTAAATGACGACGCCAAAAGCTTGCTGTATGGATACAACTTTTTTTTCATCAATTTAAAAAAACATACACAATTTTTCCAGATGTCCTCGCAGTGTCTAGATAGATATATGCTCCATATTGAGAATGTACATCGATAAAAAAAAACATATTGAATAGACAACACTTGTCAAAGTCTTGCACTTGTACTGTGCAACAAATTAACGAATTATTTCGACATAGCAATGACATATAAAACTGTGTTATTATTTTAGTGGGTTAATAAAAAATTGAGCACTGTGTACCGGCAATATTCAAATTAATGCAAAATAAATTGACAAGCTCAAGGCTGGTAGAGAATACTGGCGATATTATTGGTATTGCTACCAGAGACACCAAACGTCATTGTAATCGTGGCCTAAATACCGTAGTTTGAACTAAATGGATTATTTCAACAACTTACAAAGTTCTCACTTATTCATGCTGGTGCATTTCACCTAAGCCGTCGTCACACAAATACGAACAAGATATGCGATTAAAGAATCAGATACTATACAATTGCTAGGATACCATTACAGTGACCTAACTGAAGTACACACCTAAAGCCTACGTTTACAAACAAAATAAGTCGCATGATCACACAGCTTTCAAGTGAAAATTGATAACGCCGTTCTAAATTTATGCATTTTGCTTTGGCACACCTTTGATTCAATTGATTCAATTTGATTGACTTCAATGTTCAATACCGACTTATAACTGCAATACCTTAAAATACATGAAACTATCGAAAACTTTAAAAACGTTAAACAGATAAAAAATAATAATAAAGAAATGGATGATGCTTTCATACAGAGATGCATCAACGCTCTCCATAAACAACAATAATATAGAATTCGTATTTTCTACTAAATGAATACTAACACCTACCTACTCGGTTATGGCTATAGGACGAACGACCGATGGGTTTATATGGATATACTCGTTTGCCGTAATGAATAAATGTGGTTCACTTGTCTAACATTTGGATAATGTTGGCAGCATATATATTCCAAGGAATAAACTGATGTCAGACTCGACTGACGTTTGAGTTCTGGCTTCTATTATAGTCATTCTCATAGTGTTCCGATGCTCCTTGTAAATATTTAGAATGCGTCAAACATCACAAATTAACTAAACCTTTCCTGTTATACAGGACAGCAGACGAACCGATAGTGTTTATCAGTTAAAACAGCAAAATGTGTCATCGACATGCACAATCAACGAATAACATAAACAATGAAATGCCGAATATTCTACTAATATATTATTATTTATCATACATTACAGTCGTATCATATACGTGATTATTAAAAAAATTAAATATACTTTGTTATTTGTTAGATAAGTGACCACTTTTCCAAGATTTCACTTCATTACCAGAAGATAATATTCTGCAGAATTAATTCCACTGATCAATTAAATGAAGGTCTTGACATATTATTTTTATGTGAATTGGTTGTCGGGTATTTGTTGAATCCAATGAGCATCCAGTCTTGCATTTATGGATTTCAGAAAACCCAGCAGATGTGGGAATCGATCTGCGGCTCCGAAGCACGAACGCTCACCTCTTGGCTACCGGGGAAACAATGCCATGTCTTCACGTTGCGAACATCTACCACTTTGTTTGGATCCATTTGCTCAACTTTCAGATCGGATATGATAAAAAAAATACATATTTTAAACTAATTTGCTAAAAATGACGTGATAACGAGTCTGTCAAATTAGTACAAGAATACTTATGTCTATATTTCATAATTTCATTATACACATATTATACGCCCAGCGAGGGTATTTTTTTTGAATACTGAAGTAATTAATAACACGAAAGGTCTGGTTATTAGTTGAAGTGTTGTTATAATACTAACTCGTCAATAATTACCTTTTTTTATAAATTATTAGAATCCACCGGAACTACAAGCAACAAAAAGTTGCTACAACAAACAACAGCTGATTGTTGCGCTCAGAAAACGATAGGGCATATTTTTTCCAGCGTCTGACAAAATCGGCATTTTATCATAAAAAGAATTGCTGGATTCAACATCATAATCGATGAGAGTTATCAGAAAAATTTGAACGTCCTTTAAGGCATTGCAAGTATACTATATGTATGTATCTAACTTCCCTGCATAATTATTTTTGTATTATATAACATTTTCATCATTCATGGGCAAAATTTCTGGCATATTAACCCAAAAGACCCGGCATAACTAAATAGATAATACGAGATCGAAGTCAACATTACAGTTAAGCCGTTTTCGAGACATAAAAACAAAACTTAATATTGATGAAATAATAATGTTGCAATAAAATGCTTATCGTATTCAGTCAGGTTAATTTCCCCTTGAGAATGCTACCCTCAGGCCATCCCCCGATGATTTCCGTCGAGGGACAGACCTGAGGACATCACGCTTCCCCACAAGGGCGTGATTGCAATAAAAATGACGACCACACACTTTTTTATTTCTTCCCTCGAAGTCGGAATAGATGAGTTTACACGAGCAGATTCAAAATAACAAAGTGTCGGTGAATGGAAAAAAAATGCTGTGAGATAACATCGCTGTCCGAACTTGTCACAAATGACGGACACGTCTCATTTTAACAAGTGACACATGCATCGGTAAGACAAGCGGGCGTATTATTTTTAGCTCCAAATCATATTTTTATCTGAATGTGTACATCTACGTCCGTGAACTTTACAGTCCAACAGAATTAATTGGGTTTACGAATGCTGTCTAGGAAAGCTTTCTGTGGCCTATATTTAATAGAATCCACATCACTTTTATTGTTTTTTTCTTAAATTAATGTCAGATTGGGTAAATAAAACATCATCTTTAGTCTTCACGCCCATGGAGGTTGTGCTTATTTAATATTTTGATTTTAACCCAAAACCATTAATTAGACTTTTTTGTACCTCTTGTAAAAATCTCTGCTGTGTGGGGGTTATGCCCTTCAGGCTCTCTAGGGTCGATATGGATATAATATCCTACCTATGATTATTAAGCTGTAAAGACAAGCCTTTAAAATTAAATCACAGCCCTACATATTAATTCGATTTAAATTATTACACCACAATCAAAGATTTCTCTTCTGTCACAGAATCTACCAAGCTATAAAAAAAACAATATTCTTTAGAATTCAATATGGTTTTTTTAAGTAAGTAGTAAATTAGACGCTTAATTATTGTTAAATATAATTATCGGCGGAGATGGGTAGAAAATTACCTTCGCAAAACCGAAAATCGTTTGACATATCCAGCTATCCAATGGTCTACTGAAAATACCGTGAGACCACGAATACAGATGCGTTGATGAAATACGACAATCCAATGAAGTTGCGTGACAGCGCGAAGAACAAAGGCTTCTGTGCTGAATTCATGCGCGCGGACAGTTTGATCTATTTAGTCGACTAGAAAGATTTTTTTTATAAATCAGTTCCACAAAAATACGTCTTGTTGAAATCAATGAATTGTAATTAATCAACAAAATTTATTTAATGAATATATATATTTTAAGATATTTCATAGCCTACTCTGCAAGTTAATTTTAGAACCTATTTAGCACTAGCTGTCTAGACATCAGACAAGTCTGTCAGAATAGTCTCATTAAAAAAAAAAATACACGAACCCAATATGTACTTCAATTAGAGACCAAATTGAAAATAGAGTATAGAATAAAAACAAGCGCTTCCCTGGCAAGTGCGTACTTGGCACTAAGTTTCCAGCATCTCCAAACCGATTGGCAACAACGAATTCGCTCAATTCTAAATTCGCATTCTTCGTACTAAAAAAATCATTCAATGCCTATCACATTAATATGAGGTAACCATATAAATATAGACATGACTCGAACCGCCGAATATTGAATGAATTATTTGCGGGCAATAGAGGTCGGTTATCTTTATCATAGTCACATTTTGGTAGAAATTGATCGGTGACTAACCGTACAATCTCGTAACTTATCACGACAGTCAGCTAACTGCCTTCTCTTCGTGTCAAGGATTCGTATTTCGCAGTTGTGATCGACTGATCAATGATCATTTGCATATTGTGATTTCGTGCACAAGGAGGCACGGAACTATTTTATTTCACATGCATTCGATGGCGTTTTCCACTGAAATGCTGTAAACTTTAATTTTTATGAATCAAGCTATCAAACACTTACTTAGAAACGATACTACGGATAATAATTTTGCCATTGCTCACAATGCACCAATATGTATCGTCGAATTTTAAAAACAATGAAGTTTGCGTAACATAAAATATCGTTTAACCTTAGTAACGATTATATAGTCTCCCCAGTTGGCGTAGTTGGTAGCGTGCGCGCCTAGCATTTCGGAGAATTCGGGTTCGATTCCCCATCTATCGGATTTTAAAAATCTAAAAATGCAGAACTGCCAACCCATCGGTTTGAGCAGTTTTCTGACAAACAATTTTACCATGAAAATATAATCTGTCAAGACTTCTTCATATTGCGGACATCCGTATACTCCACTTTCGGAGTGGGTATTTTCATGCTGTGTATATCCATATGCTCCACTTTGGAAGCGAACATGGTATATATATTTAACAAATACTTTACACCGAACCGCGATTAATTATAAAGCCAGAAACCAATGCTCCATTATCCGATTGAATAATTATTTCTTTCAGTGATGGCAACGCACACGCCGAGGGCATACGGAAATGATAGCTGTCTACGATAATTACACAGAGAGTTTACTTTCTTTATGGCTAATTCCATCATTTAATCCTTTTTGACTTCGACGTCAATATTATACCCAGTATCAGTGATCAATACATTCTCTAGGTTACGAAGACGTCTATAACATGGTTTTTTCATGGTGGACGTGTCTATGTGATACTGATTATCATCAAATGTAGAAAAATCAATTTAATCTCTTTCGAGAGCTTTGACAAGGGGCTTAACTAAATAATTAACCAATATTTTGGAAATTTACAACGTCAACTATCCATAAAAAAATTACTTCTCACTATAAATTTAAGCCATTCCAAATAATAGCATATCTTCTCCAACCAAATTTCGAAATAAAGTTTTACATTGCGACTAAAACAACTAAAAGTAAACATAGAACTTATTGAATAGACTAGATGGAAAATAGATGATAAGGACATACCGGTGATTTATATACCTAACCACATTTTCAATGTGGGGGCTGCAGAGTGCTTAAAGTATAATAGAAAAAAATTAACTGCAATAGTTTAACGATGCACTCGTAATTTGAAGAGACGGAAATAGTTTCAGTCAATAAAACGAAATCCGTGAGAACTGGCGATGTTATTTAAATGTTTTTTTTTTTTTAATTGACGTACAGAAACATTTTCGTGTGTGGGCTTAGGAACACCGCAAAACGACGAAGCGTGTTTTATTACTCAAATAATAAAAAAAACGAAACACGCCGTGGGTGCACATAAATAAATGTTTAGAATTACATATTTGATGCAGCTATACGAGCGTATGGATTGGAACAACCCGAAGATAATTAGTTATATATCAGTCAATCGCTCAACCTATTCAAGCCCAACATTTAAAAAATACATGTCATTTATTTTTATGTAGTGAAGGCACTTATCTACATATCTACTTATCTACTTGGCCACCAGTACTGCAATGTAGGTATTTATTTCAATATATGACTTCGTATTAATAGTGCGTTTTGTAAACGATGCTTGATAACTACATAGTTGTGTGGTCATCAACTATTCAACGGAGGCATTCGCCCCAGTACAGTAATCTTATGATACGTTTTAAATAATTGATAAACTGAAAATTTTCCAGTTTATTTTGATATATTTTTTATACATTTCGCTGAGCTAATTCAATACTGTAACAACTCAAATAAGGTAGAATTGAGATGATTATTATTATTAGACCGTATTTTTATTATTGCATTGCCCTGCATCTGACGAATAGAGCCAATATTATACAAAATTGTAGAATAAATGTAATTCAAATATATTTTATTTAGACATTTTACTGTGTTGCATGGCTAATAGTTAATACACCGAACTCTTTTTTTACACGGTTTCGAAATAACACGATGTTACATCCCCATTTTCTGTTTTGCTTAAATTCAATAACCTTAAAAATTTTAAATAATTATTACAGAGCCTCCGGATTTCGCAAGTGATGAAAGCGATCTCGTACCAAGTGTGCGTAAACGTCTATTTTGTGATAGTGAATAATCTTTTTCACGACTTTTTAGTAAAATTAAAATACAATGAACAATAATAAAGTAAATTCTAAAATATTTAAAACTGGTAAACTTCCATATTGAGATCACTGTTAGTGACCCGGGTTTAGCCTTTCAGCATCTTCAGGCTATATTATATGTGAGCAGTGGGCAAACATATAACATACTAACAATAAATCCTATTGTAACTTACTATTTACAGTATTAAATTAGTAAATATCTTTAGTGGAAATAATATTGGGATTTAGGCAACACGAGCGAAAAACTCAAAAAATAATATCAGACCAGCATTTTATTGCAATAATTCTACCGGGAAATTATTGATTAATAATAAAGACCTATTAGACTTCAAACATAGGTCAGGTGTATATAGATTACAATATAATAACTGTGACTATTTTTATATCGGTAAACCGCGATTTATTAATTTGTTGCATTTTAAATAATAGTATGGTTAATCTCTCGTATATTTGTTACTTCTGGCCGTAGTAATGTGATAATAGAACATGCTGGCTAAATCAATTTAATATACGATTGACAGCTATATTTATCAATATATTTAGGAGAACTTACAGCCAGATTGAGATCTATATACCCTACTTTCCAAATAACTATGATAAAAAAAACATGCACATAATACCAAGATATGTTCTAAATGTTAGAAGAATATAAGCAACATAATTATGAACATATGATTACATTATACAGATCCGAATAAGAGCGTTTTACCATACATCCACTGATATATCAAATAAAATGAATATAAGATAGTAAAACCTGAATACTTTTAACTCGATGCCCAAATAAATATCCAAATTGCAGCCTATGTATATGTACGTCATACCAAAGACAACGTGTGGACACTTCGAACCTTGATAGCTATCGTTCAACCTTCATATCAACTTTTACACGCCGTACGGCACAATTATCTGATATTCATTATCGAAAAAAGTACTCAAATTCATTATTCGACGCAGCGTAGTGCCCTCATTTGCTCATTGTGTTAAAATTATTCAGATGGTATTTAAATACCGTGAATAGACGAGAACCAGTTATTCATGAAACATTTCTCAGCCGCCGATTAGCTCATAGAATTGAACCGGTGTTACGTTTACCCGCCATGGAGTTGACTGAACCCCGAGAAAAGAAAGTTTGAGTGATCATTTAAGATCAATACCGCTTAATGGCGCGAACCGAAAACAATATTGTTCCTATTTTATAGATACGGTTCAATACAGATGTCGATGAAATAATATACCATGCTTGAATATGTAACTGCAAAAAAATATATAGGCATAATATCGATAGCTTTATTTGTTCATAGCAGCCGGTGTTTTATTTTTTTTCCACTTTAATAATTACTGTTCCACCTATCTTTATTAAATATATCGAACGTGGAAAGGACGAAGGGCATAACCCACACAGAAAACGTTTCGTATGAGGCATGAAAACGTATATTTAATGATTTTGGGCCAAAGTCAAAATATTAAATAAACACAATTTTAAAATGCACGAAGACAAAAAGTATCTATCTAATATGGTTTTAAATAAACATTGTTTTGGAGAATCTAATAAAATTGATGTGGAAAAAGTCCCTTTTTCTGGTCGCAAATTAGACAGGCCATTCTTTCTTCAAATGTAAAAGCTGAATGAAGATATTAATTCGGCATTTGTGGCTCAATTTTTTTTTTGTTGGTAAAACGTGTATTAAGTTTTATACATTTTAATTATCTAAAATTAAGCGTCTGAAAAAAAATAGTGTTAAATCCTTTTTTCTTTCCACAGTCGATATCATATGCTCTTTTGTCTGCGTCGTTGTAGCTATGAAAGCGAAACGTGTTAACATAATTCAGAACCTTCAAATTCTCCATTACTGGTATTTTTTCCAAGAAGGCAACCTTTAATTTTTCAAAGTCTTTGTATTTATTTAGAGGCTTTACGGTACGGTGAAATGCATTTGACTTAAAAGACTTATTGACCTTTAACGTAAATTGGCTTTTTTAAACTTATATTCAACTCTCGTAAATACCTACAGGCAGAAGATTAATTCGAAGAAAAAAAAAATACTTATTGCGATTGAGGCGGTTAAAAACAAAAACGTCACCGTCCACCAAAGAAATATGAAAAAAAAGTAAAACCGAATACATTCATTGATGGCATTCTTATTACTTATTTGTGAAAATGTGGGTTTAAATGATCTGTTATAGATATTACATATTTTTCGACTTATGCGTGATCTTATTGATCACTCTTCCGATCTTGCTAATGTTGGACTGTATGTCCCCAATAACTACCTAAGAAATCGGGAACATGTGCTGTTTTTCATTCCTAAATGCAGGACTATCCTGCCAGTAGTCATGCCAATGCG
>JAGVSQ010012654.1:0-11506 GCA_022683975.1 Rhyacophila evoluta
CCATTGCCCTCCGCATTGGCATGCCTACTGGCAGGATAGTCCTGCATTTAGGAATATATATTTAAGATCGAAGAGATGTTCGGATACTCTAATGTGTTCCAATGTTTATTACAAGGGTTATTCACGGACACTTGATACTTCCATATCAGATAGTTCACGTTCGTTATGCTACGTTGTATCACAGAGTGAACCATATGTGTCTTTCCAACTGCTTTCATGTTAGGCATGCGTTTTTATTGTAGCTTAAAACCATAAGGAATATAAACTGATAATACGTAAAATAAGTAAATAAAGACGAGATGGATAAAAAGATTAATCACAATTACGTGTATGGATATTTTTAAGAGTATAGAAAACCACAAATCTTTTTCATGATTGTTCCCATGGGAATTTGAGAAAATTTCATGGATTGTACACATCGATTTTGTCAGAATTGGCTACGTACGTTTCCACAAGCTATTCTAATAAATAACTTAGTATAAATATTGAAAACACTACACTTTACTTCAGTTCAGGGTTAGTTGAATATAAACACAATATTGTTTACAAAATTCATACACTTTCTTAGAAATCGCATTAGAAATTTGTTTATTTTGGTGAAAACAATATGTTCCATGTACGCGCCTCATCGTACCACATCGCTAAGTAATGTTTTGTAGAATTAACTATATACTATACATTGGAAAATATGTTGCTCGTTGATTATTTCAGTGTCAATTGGTAATATTAGATTGCATGTCCATGACTAATATAGCTAAAGATAAATCACATCCTGAGATCGAGGAACTAAAAAAAATCTTACTAACTGTTTGATTCGAACTCACAACTTCTGGTAACAAAGTGCGAGCACTTACCTCTTGACTAGCGAGGATAGCAATATACTAGTTCATAATATTATTGTAGGTCTTATCGTCGTTATAATAGTTTTTATTTTCTGTCGAATTTGTGTCGCGAGATATACGAGGTATTGCGGTATGGAAATTGACAAATTAAGTTTTGACGTATAACATGTATGTCTCTATTTTTATCTATTGAAATATGTATAGGAATTATGTATCATGCTCTTATCACACGCACACACGTACAAATATCTAGACATGGACATAGAGATAGGTCATGCGCTTGACGAAAAATGGTAAGTGTTGATGGCATTCTCATGATACGTGAAAGTACTTTGAAATCGTTCACAATAGCGACGATGTCGTGTTTTTAGAACTGCACAATATTGTTATCTATATATGTATTCATGTACATATAAAACTATATTCAGTAATCACCATAATATATATAAAAAAAATGACTAAATATTTTTCACAAGAATCGTTATCAATGCCATATGCCTCAACCCATCGGGTATCTAATGCCTGCAATCCAAAAACATGGTGGTTTGTATATATGTTTGTATCCATTCGTAATTATTTTTTCAACCATGTCCATGAAAGTGAAGTATGTATATGGATATCCGGAATGTGAATGGCATCTCTTGACAGATTTTTTTCACGATAATAAGTTGTCAAACAATTTCTCAATCCAATAGATATCTAGTCCTGCATTTTCGGTTGTTCTGAAATCCGTCAATTTGGATATCGAACCCGCATCCTCCGGATAAGAGGCGCGCATGCTCTACGCTATCGAGGAGACATCTTCATACTGTGTGTGTGTGTATGTATTTTTTTTATGTACCATGTTCGCCCCCAGAGTGGAGCATATGGACGTACACCGTGTGAAGATATCCACTCCGAAAGTGTAACTACGCAATGTGAAGATGTCTTGATAAATTATTTTTACGAGAATTGTTTGTCATGCGATTGCTCCACCTAATGGGCGTCCAGTCCTTCATTTCTTGGATTTTTTAAATCTGACAGATGGTGAATCGAACCCGCATTACCCAGATTGCTAGGCGCGTAAGCTACCAACTAGGCTACTGAAGAGACAAACTTTGTATATCTATATAATCCACTTCCGGAGCGGACATGGTAAAATAAAATACGATATGACCATAGTTTTAGAAGCACTATATTTGTATGTAATCGAATTAAAAAATTGATAGTATACGTCCTTTGAATCTTGGAATTTATTTATAGATTCTTTCAATACCTATAAAAAGGCCCCCTCAAAGTCTTATCTGTTATGATATCGTTATCAATGTTATCAGACTTATCATTGAAAGTGACGAATTAAAACGAAACAGTAGCTGAACTGTCACAGATTAATATATGTACAATATACATCGGTATGTACAAACGCAATAAATTCCATAATCTGCCATAGCAATTTGTTAGAATTATCATTTATTTACCAAAGTCATTGTCATTAAATGTAACATATCGTTAAAATACGAATTTCATAATATTTATACAGCTACTTTCACTTTACACATTATGTAATTTTAAACGATTATTCATGTATACGTGTCAAGCTCCTCTCAATTGTCAGATATTTTCATGTGTTTCCACAATTATCCTGATAATTCATCGAATTAGCTTTTACTTGGTGGAACTCCATTATAAATTAACTTATAAACGATAACACTGAGTACATTTCACGCGGGCAATGTTGTATATTTTTATAAGCTTTTATTATTAATAATTATGTAATCGTAGTAGGTATTATGGCTCGGTTTGTAAGTGATCGCTGTACTAGATCATTTTCAATTGCTACCATATAAGTGTTTTGAACGCTGTTGGTTCGGTGGAGTGGTTGTATAATACGAGTGGGCTATGGGGAGACCTTCATGCAACAGTGCATCATTGATGTCAATTCAAAGTAAATTATTGTTGTCATCATCTGCATTTTGTAAAGTGATTAAAGCATCTACAATTTTAATTCCATTCTTTTCTGTCCCGTGAGTTACTTTTTTGAGTGATGGTTTTTTTTAAATGGCTGCTTTGATATTGTTAATTGGTGTATAATTTTTTATATCAAATCCATTGTGCTACAAGACCATCAAGTACAGTCAGTCTGATCGAATAAGAAGATTTAGTTGCATAACTGCATTTGTTAATGATATATTATGATCATCTTGTTAATGATTAAATACGCAGTTTGCCGATGTGCTGTCAGCGGAGTAACATCAACAGCTCTCACTCACTCGGCCGAGGAATGCGAAGGTTCTTCCCCCTCGTCTCTCCCCTTCATCCGGACCCTTCATCGCTCTCAGGAGGGACTGGAGAATTCCATTCAAATACTCGGATATTTTAAATTCCAGAGCCGATCGTCGTTAAATGAGGCCCTGTTTGTTTATTTCCTTTGATTCATTGTGCAAGAATGCATCACATTTCTAATTACTTACTGACGCCCGCTTGCGGAATAATGCATAAACACAAATTCATTTTCCATAGTCTTTTCTGTAGTAGATTAAATGCCATCTTAATTTTTACTGGCCGGTGCTGGTGAGTGAGTGACCAATGCTTATATTTTATTTCTTAAAATACCGGTTGCACGGTATCCATAATTTATGTATTCTTCATAAAAACCCCTATGATTTCATTACGAAATAAAAATATACAAATAATTATTTCGTATTAAATCTAAGACCGCCATGTACGTGTGTAAATCAGATCACGTTGGTGTGTGTGTGTAGTGGCAGCTTACATCACTCATTTGATTGATATCATTACGTCTCAGAGGGGAAGAGAGGGAGCTACGGTGCTAACTCCCCTATATCCAGTAAAAGTGTTTTAAACTGAAATTATGCAAAATCTGATAGACAGTTTATTGTAATTAACTATAAAAATTGTTTTATCTTATATTAAAGACACATAATATAAAATAAAAGAGATGATATCCAAGCAGATATTCTTTACTAACTGATGATTGTATCTAACCGCTTCGAATATTCCCTCTCTTTTCCTCTGAGACGTAATGACTTTATTTAAATGAGTGATGGACGCTGCATTTACTCACATACCAACGTCATTAGATACACACATGACAGTCCTAGATCTAATACGAAATAATGATTTCTGTTGGATGTTTTATTTAGTGTCATTAAAATCATGGGAGTTTTATGAGGTATACATAAAGTATACACATTTAAATCGGTAAATTTTGAGAATTAAAATAAAATATAAGTACTGTAGTACCAGCACCAGGAAGAAAGTGTTAAGTCAAAAGCACCGAAAAATTTCCATATACAAGTACGTATTATGTATCGTTTAGAATGAAGTAACATTTTGAAGATGTTTTGTTTTTTTCCTTCTAATTTTCTGCATTCATTCATGATCAAGATGATTTAAAGGCAGGATTTGTATTATACTGTCACCATACATAACAGTCACTGTTTTTTTTTATCTTCTCCTGAACGTTGGATTTGTCCAATTGAGTTCTTAGGCCGACATTTCGTCCTTTGTATAAGACGCGGCCGGCATGTCAATTTGCACGGTTGCATTTCACAAAGGATCAACTCCCAACATAAACCACCACCACCAACATAATAACGTTAAAAGCTCCTTCTTTGTAGCATCCTTTTTGCTACCTGTTTTTTTAAGAATATAACTAAATTTATTATATTTTATTTTATAATAGTCTCACCGCAGTCATTCATAATAATATGCGTGTATTTTACTGTTGTATTATAATAGTTGACAAATGAGGGTTTTTAGGAAGATCAAAACGGCTTTAACAAAAAGCCATTATTGTCTGATTACAATAGACGTTATGTCAAATCTTTCTTTGATTAAATCGGGCTTGTTTTTATTTTGACACAGTGATTTATGAATGCAAATATAATAGAATGTTCTGTATAATGTGACCGATTATTTAGAATACATATTATTTTATTCATCCTACTTTATATTGTTAGATCGGACATTAAAAACGGCTTAAATTCATTGATAAGTTTAATATTTGCGATGCGTAGTATTTAATACAACTCAGATAAATGCATAAAAAGCTCGATTCATTTAATACAAAAAGAATCGCATTATTTTTTTTATTATATAAATAAGGATTTGATTGTGTCGCCCATATACTGACAGTCCGCCTGTAGTTCGGGGACTGTCAGTCCAAGACGATGATTAGAATTGTGGCAAGCCACATATACAGTCCGAGTCAATAGTTATATACTGTCAGTCTGTTGACCGCGATTTAAATATATGTTAGGTTAGGTTAGGTCAGGTCAGGAATCGCTACTAAATTAGATGTCTGAAGACTTTTGAGGAACCCGGGGTCCTTTTTTATTTATTTATTTACTTCATACATGTTGTAACATTACAAATTATAAGTTTAATACATTAACAACACGATGTACATATGATTATAATAAACATATTATTATATAAAAAAGAATAATGAAAGATGGAAGAAGAGAGTGTCTACCAAATAAGTTAGACATACCCTATTCCAATGATGTATTTAATAGCATCCATCTAAACTCACCTCACCTAGGTGGAAAATATCAATATCCGAGTTAATCTCGTTAAACATCACCATTGTTCTCCGCATTGGCATGGCTACTGGCAGGATAGTCCTGCAATTATGTCATAACCGCTGGTAAAATCCTTGAAATTAAATACACATCGATTTACAACAAAATATCGTTTGCGGTATTGTGATGTATGCATTTGTCATTATGTATAATTTACTATGGCACCGATTTCTTAAATGGGTCTAACCAATTTAATGCTTTATCATTGTATTGTGATTATTATACAATGCGCGCGTGTCCTTTCAGTTGACAGCTAGCGTAAGTGTTCCTCTGCCATCGTTAAGGAATAATACATCCTTTACAATACGAACTCGTCCTTTTTCCAGGCTCACTTCGTCTCTCACGTATTTCTTTGTCACTCGAAAAATGAATGAACGTTTTTGTCGCAGTCATTTATTAAACACTCTAATCACAATGCCCATCGTCACACGTTCACATTTTTTTCATTTATGAAGTATTTTTTTATTGAAAATTGAGTAAATGTGTCGCTTTTGTGTTTTGTATCATTTATCGAAATCGGATGATTGTTCAGTTTCTCCATTAAGAAATATGAATATACCGTCAAAACAAGAATAGTTTTTTTTTTGTTTTATTACACTTGAATGTTTTATCAGAACTTCTGATATCAAGAAACTGACAGATTATGAAGCATTGTGAAATGTCAACGTATTAATTGTTTCAGTTATTCAATACTCGTATTTCTAATAGTTTCTGTTTCGCTGTCTTGATGTAAGCGAAATCTGTATCTTTATTAAAAGCTTTCTTACCTGGCTTCGTCTGGGATAGATTAAAACTCGTTCATTATTCAAATTAATTTCAATCATTCTGATACTACAAATGTATCTCAATACTTTTCTGGATGCAATGTTTTCATTTTGTGAAGATGCTAGAATTTGAAAATAAAACAGTTAACCTAAAAATGGCAGTCAAAATGAGATGTGGAAATTTCAAGTCGCTGCTGTTTATCGTTTCGGAAGAGCTTTTGTAACAGAGAGACAGACCCACGTATTTTGTGTTCTATAGTATGGTAGATATCACTTTTTCTGTTTACTTATTTAGTCAATGTTGTGTATATCTGAAGCAAACTCTTACCATCTAATAATTATCTATTTTTAAATAGTTTTAAGTTTACATTTTTTTCATACCACTTAAGTTTTTCTCTGCCATTTTTAATTAAAACTATAAAATGTTTATTACTCTTATGCATTATGGGTAATCGTTTCTATTCTTACGTAAAGTTTGGACCAGTTAACTGCTTGGCAAGTGGAAGGTCTTATGATTAGTTAACATGAATGACTTATTTCCACATTAAACGCCGGAATATCGTGCCTGGTCATAGTAAATTCGTAATTTCATTACAATTTAACTTCTCGTTTTCACATTACGGTTATTAATCTCATTTCAGCCCGCCACATTTTCCATTTTCGCAAAGCGTTACAATCGTTATGCCACAATTTATGTTGTTATAATAATGAAAATTTATTGTATCCATCTGACCGGTTCCGTTGTCCTATAGCGCAGTGTTTTAAATAATTAGTCTTACTACGAAGTTAACAGGTTAATAACTAATAACATTAATTTATTTATCGTACTTCAGGTGAAGTATTTAACTCTTTCACCTCGACTGGCATTATATGAAGCCCAAACAAATCAAGCCTGTTCTGCGGTGGACATCTATATATGCCAAACATATAAGTACTTTAAACATAATAAGAGTATGTAATTCAAGCATTGGGATATTTCGTAAACAATACCATCATACCTATTGATAATCAACAACCAATTATTAAAATCCTTGAAGTACATTTTGTATGTTGGAATTATGTTTTTTTATCAAATCAGTGAATTCTTATATTGCGTATGTAACCGGTTGGTTCTATTAGTTTATTTAAATACTAATATTGAACAAAAGTTGCCAAATATATATGTTTTAAATTTATTTAGCTAATTATTGAAATCCTATATATGGTTACAGTATTTTGATGAAATGAATTTGAGCTTGGCCGCAATAATTAATTAATTAATTAGTTCATAATCCCAAAATTTCAGTTTGAAGTATATAATTATTTTTGACTAAAGAAAAACTATTATTTTTCTATATTTAGCGTTTTTTATTAATTGTGCATAACATCAAAAAAATACAAACTAGATAAATGAACACATTAATATAGTAGTATTTTTTACATTACATTTCTCGCTGCCAACGAAATATGTTAAGCATTCAAAGTGTTAATGTAGTTTATTTTTCGGTTGTGATCATTTATTTTCTTTCGTAATTATCTCCATCTATATTTATTGACCCTGATTTTTATTTTGTTTATTTTTATATAAATCAACACGTGGATTAAAGGTTTTTTTGTATAAATCTCGAAGCGATGACGGGCTTATACGGTAATTTATGAGTGTGGTTATAGATGAGAATTTTACCTGCATGTTAGGTTTAAAATATAATATCTCAACGGCCTGGAGGGTCAGGCGCAAAAGGCGTACCAACCGAACTGTAATAAACAACTAGAAGAAACGTACCTTTAAAGCTTTTCGTAGAAAACAAATTGCCATCTACATCAAAGATTTTTTTATTATGGCACTATCAAAACCCACTCCTATTAAACTTATAAATTATTTCTTTCATCTCTAATTTTTTGCACTAAAGTATTAAAAAAATGTGATTTTAAATTATTTCAAACTTTTATTTATAGTATTCATTTCCTGCAGGGGCAATATTGCTATCTTAACAATAATAATACAAATGACTTATTTGATTATTTAGCCTTCATTTAATACATGCTAATTGGACTAACTTCTTAGTGTTACGAGATTTTATTAATACGGATTATGAGATAGATTACACTTACTCACATTTATATGTATGATAATTTAAATCTCTCGGTAGCGGGAAGGTTAGTGCATGCATGCGAGTTCGATTCTCACATCTGCGGGATTTTTTTAAAATCCGAAAATGCAGGATTGGATACCTGTTCGATTGAAGTTACAAATCGAAAACCAATTATCTGTCAATATATGTCTTCATATTGCCCAAATCCATATACGCCATTTTCTAACCAAACATGTTTAGACCATGTGAATCCATATGCTCCACTTTCGAAGCGATTATGGTGAAAAATGTGGAGAATAATAAACGATATCTACGAGCCTAAAATTCATCTGTAATTTCCTGATACTTCCTCATATTTTGCATCTTAACCAATTCGTCCTTAAAATATTCTTAAAGGCAATTATAAATATAATGCCACCGTATCTAGAAGACAATGCCTAAATGTATGACCCATACACTTAAACATTGTATTTAAATTATGTATTATTAATCACTTGTTTTATTTTTTAATTCTCTCAGTGTTGCCTTTTTATGTGCTGATATAATATTAAAATAGAACCACGTGTCATATTTACTTTAGTTTTATGTAACACAGATACGCTTATAAATATTGAAAATATCATTTACTGGCCCGGCTATTTCACTGTATTTTATACTACTATTCAAATAAGTCAATAAGTTTCTTTCATATTATCTCTCGTAATAAATGATACGGTTGCCAGTACGCCACTGTGAACCATCTCTGCATAAATCAAAATATATATGGACGCACAAAATCATTTTACAAATAGACCATCCCCATGTTCAAAATATTATGTTGTATTAAACCGTAATTATCGTATTTCAGCCCCACAAGATAGCATGTTCCCATTATACACATAAAGGAATATCATAGTTTTTTTTGCTTTTTTATGAAGTGATAATACATTTAATTGTTTCCCTGTATATATATTATATGTCTTTTCTATTATTCTCTTTCACTCCAGGATATATACATTAATATCTATTATAATATTAGTGAAAAACTGTACGTACTCGAATTAATTTAATAAATATAATATTACAATATAAATATCTTCATATTTTGTTTACGTTATATTATAATGGATTTGAAGATGCGTGACAGGCTACCCTATCGTTTGACAGCCAATCCTCAGCAAAAACAATGTTATCATTTAATTATTTATCTGCCTGCATAACTTTTCCGATGAGTGAGGTCGCTGCTCGTTAACGACTGGTTCTTTCTCATACAATTTTCAAAAGCGATGACTGTAGTTGTTAATTTTGGCCGATAGACGACTTATATTGGTGGATATTGTATGGAAAACTATACATATATCTGCTTTTTTTAACGTTTGTTGGGTTACATTTGTAAGTGACATTCCATACCTTCGTTGTGGTATATTTTAACAGCGCGTATGAAATGTTTTTAAGTAAATTTCATAGCAAAGATTTATCATTGTTTACCAGTTGAAACAAATGTGGATTGCTTTCTTAATCATTTATAAACCGTTACGGGATAATTAAAAAAAAATATATTGAACATCGAGAAAACTTTTTCTAATTTTCAAATTATGTGCTTTACTACCCACCCTTCCATAATATTAAATTTACCCTCCAGTATACAATTTTTATTTTTGGGGCGTGTACTACAAAAGCTCTCAACGTTATAACAATATTATTCAAATAACCAGTCTCTCTTTCGATAATAAGCCGTGTAAACGATCCTTCCTGTGCTTTTTACCGGGTCGGCCGTTAAAAAGCTCTGATCTCACGGAACTTTTTGATCCACTTGGGCAAGTTAGCTGTTCTACAATAACGACAAGAGATTGTAAACATTTATATCATATATGGATGGACTCAAATGGAAATGCAATATTTATTTACTATTTAGTTGTTTAAATTAAATAATATCAGATTGGTTGAATCATACCTGTGTTAGTTAGTCTACGTGCACTTCTAGGTTGTATTTGTTTGATATTTTGACTTTGCCCCATAATCATTAAATATAGTATACGTTTTTTGTGTCTCCTGTAAAATTTTGTATGAGTGGGTTACGTCCTTTTTCCTTTACACGGTCGATATATTAAACTATGATCAATCCATCTAATAACCAATATGCAAGGAAACATATTCGAGGCTATATAACAGACTTTCAGATTCATGGTGTGTATGCAAACTGATCCCACACGTATGTCATTGTGAGCTTTTTAATTTGAAGAAAGTAATTTAACCTTATCTGAATCGTTTCTAACCTTAGCCTCCTGTTCCTTATAAATTACAACCTATTTTAAAGTCTGTACCGATGGTTTAACACTGCTGGAGTAATAATGCATTTATATTGAACCAGAATTCCAGTCTTAAAACTTGAAAGTGCATTCATGTTGCACACATTATATTATATAATATTAAACCCCTCTGACAAAATATCATGTTACATTTATTGTAATGCAAATTAACGTCAGTTAAATTGTATTTATTTTTTTATTAATGCCTAACAACGTTTTTAAACGAGCTTTTTTACTACAGCATAGGCATATGCCTACCTAAAAATAAAACACAAAAGAAAGCTTTCCATGTAGGGAGTTTCACCATCAAATTTCTCACGGTAAAATTCTCGCTGTTAATTAATGTGATTGTATGAGGTAAATTATTTAGTGTGCAAGTGAAGCTTAATTATAAAGCTCGTTTAATCATTCTACGTCTACTGTCTGATTTGCCTCACTACCGATTTAATATCGTATCGACAAGAAAGCAATAAATACTCACCCGCAAATTACATCCCCTGAATTTACGTTTTATTACCACTTAAGCGTAATTTTTCCAGTCTCGTTTAGTTTTCATGATTGTTATCGTAATTTAAATCCTAAATATTTTAAAAATAAAACTCCATTGTTTGACATACGGTTTTTTAACCATACTCGCTCTGAAACTGGACATATAAATCCACATAGTGTGAAGATGTCCGCTCTGAAATTGGAGTATATCGTCGCCATTACTGCTGGAACACGTATCTTGATTTATTGATTAAGTCAGTTTGTAAAGTAATTTACAAGACAATAGAAATCAAAATAAGAGACTATTTTTCTATGCCAATAATTACATTTTATCTTATGTATATATTCTTCTTCTTCTATGTTCGCTCCCTAAGTGTAGCATATGGACACCTGGCCACCACACTATTGAGAGTATTTAGCGGCCTTCCGGGACGCCGACGACCGGTCGGCTTAAAGAATAAGCAG
>JAGVSQ010012655.1:0-11506 GCA_022683975.1 Rhyacophila evoluta
ACAATGTGTAGATCCATATGCTCCAAGTTGGGAGCGAACATGGTATAAAAAAAATCTATTTAGCGTGAAGATTTCTACTACAGAAATAGAAGATAAGGATCTTCGCAGTGTGAAAACATGCGCTGAAATTTTTTTCACGAGATTTGTATGTCAGCCAATTTCTCATCCCATTGGGCATCCAGTACTGCATTTTTGAATGTATAAGATTCAGGATCTGCGGAAATTGAACCCGGAATCTCCGGCTCGGAAGCGCGCACGCTAACTTGTCGGCCACCGGGGAAACGAATTATTTAGTACGATTATTTCAGGGTGACTTTCATATCACTGTGAACTCTTGGATGAGTGACATTATTATTAACTTATTTTAAAATTAAATACAATGTCAATGTGCGTAAGTCCAGCCTACTGTGTTATGAAAAAGTACCGGTTGCATCAACAGGATAATATTTTCAACCTGCCTAATTCATTCGAATTCGCGCTGAAAAAGTCCTTCTGTAATAAGTAGCACTTTAAAAAACAATTCAAAATAAAATAAATTAACGATTCCCTTAAACGGGAAAAATTTATATGACGTAAAATTATATTATCGGCGTCTTATTAAGTCGCCGTATATTAACTCGCTTCTTTGCATTATCTTATGTAATTTGCGAGTTTAGCTGAAAATTCAATCAGTGGTCGGCTTACATTATCACACTTAATGTACAATATTATCAGTTGGTTGCAATATTTATTTTGCCACTTCAAAAATACCGATTAAAGTGAACTGTAATAAGATAAATATGAATATGGACAAAGTATATCTAGAAATATTTCCTATGATATAAATTATTATAAGCTTGTTGTTATAAACTATTTCGTTTTCTTTTTCCTATCCGGTTAATTTGATTTCGTTTGTGAGATAAAAACACGATATTTGCACAACAATAATAACCCAGTTTAAATAATGAATTTTCCACATACTAAGTGTATTTGTAATAATGGGGGGTCACGTAGTTAAGCCGATAGGGTTAAATAAATGGTATACATACTTCAACAATGTATTGTCCCGCCGAAAGAATAGTTTTCCCGGTCATTTTGAAAAAGCGGAAACGGATGCTGTCCATAGACGAATTGTGAGGATAAGTCATTTTGAGAAAGCACTGAACTCTCCCCCCATAGCTAACCAATAATGGAACACGCTTCACGCGTTAATGGAACGTCATTTGGTAGTATAATTTGCGCAACTCCTCGTCCGCAAATGGGCTCCAAACCAATGAACTAAAATATATTCTGAGACTTCGCCGTGCATTTAAAATAGCTCACAAGAAAGCTATAAAATCAACTCTTCAGATGGACTAACAAGGGACCCCATCAGGCAATATACGAATTTATGGAAATCAAACTATCGTTAAAATTGCTTAATTTAATATTTTTTCATTTATTTTACTAAACAACTGAATCAGCTAATTACAGTTGATTGAAAATGATACGATAAAACAATCTTTCGCGTTGATGGATGAGTTGGCTGTAATCCTTTAACTGCATAAAACTAACGAAAAAATGCAGAGTTAAGAATAAATCCTCGAGAAAAAAAACTGTCAATATTACATTCGAAATAAGATTGATCGAAGAAACATTTTTTTATAATACGCAAATGGGACATACTACACCGATCCCATAACTATTTTTTTTAAATTCTGCTTCTACTTAGTGTCTTTTTTTAGAAAGAGAGAACGGGCTCATAAGTGAACCCCACTTAATAGATGTCGTAATAAGATAATTTTAAATTTATATTTTTGTTTGGAATTCAAATAAATCACACCTGTATAACGCATTTAAATACACACGTAAATAAATGCGACTTTGTGTTATGGCATATAGCATTTTTACCATTTTCTATGAAACATCGGATACTCTATAATTTTTTTTGGAGTCTGGATTGTGAATATATGTGTCTTGTATGTTAATATTTATTTTTTTATTTTTACTCGTCTATAATCTTTAGTGTGCCTTATTTGAACTTGTTACTACTAACAATCCCCGCCACGTCATGATTAATATTATTGGCATAAAAATAAATGATTGAAAATTCTCTAAAAGTAGTTTTTGATTTCTTATTGTTTTGGAGCAGGAGCTCTTTGCTAATTTAATCGTAATGGTCACGGTAAGTACTTTTTAAATATCTTTGTGCTTATGTTTAACAAAACATAATATTAAGTATACGACAGCGGTAAGCAATATGTACATAAAAAGTGCTTATGACGATTATTTTTAAACAAGAAAATTAATAAAACTTTGCCCGCCTGCAACGAATCAACGAATGACTACGACGGCATGCTTTGTGTGAGCGAGACAGAATAAATTATTTACGTAGCCGTGCACCTAGCGGCACTCCGTGGAAGTAGAATTCTATCTGTCAATCAGATGGCTGCGTAGCTCGATCTGTAGATTTAATTTTTAATTTTACTATTATTATTTATCAGGTAAGCTAACATTGATATTGGTGTAAATGCAATATAAATATTGCATTATGTGATTCAAAACTTTTGAAACGATGTGTCTTCTTTGGGCGTGTCGTGTATTAAAGTTAAATTTGTGAGGTTATGATCAAGTGCTAAATTAATATCGGAGGATGTGTTTTCCTGACGTCACTTTATTCGGGCGTTCGTTGTGTTTTCGTGATTATTATATTATGAATGTATTATTTCGTCATTCTCCCATAGACTTGAACAACTATAGTGGTTGATGCATTGAAAGTACTGAATTCGTCGTAAGGTTGCGGTTTGTGTAAAACCTTATCATTTATGCGTGTTCATTCATTGTATACTAGTCAGTATTACTCATCAAATCAATAAACGTATGATATCTCATCCTGAGTCGATATTATTATCGGAGTTAAAATGAAATGAATAATTTATCTACTTCATAAGTCACATTTCATTTATTACGAATTATCTTGAGAATGACTTGATGTCTAATCGTGCATGGGTGTGTTGCGTTTCTTTGTCCTCAAATTTAGTAAACTTTGACCATGTGCTAAAGAACTATTCTTTAAATATATTAGTTTTAAATATTATGATTTTATATATACACTCAAGAGTCATATGGTGGTTTGTGCAACCATTCATATCATTCAGTAAAATTCAGGCGGTAGTCAATGTCATGCTCGAGGAACACAACTGACCATAACGTCAGATATATATATATTTTAATTCTGTGAACACAAATACAACAGTACGCTGACTTTTCTTGTGTAAATTAAATTAATTACATACAATAAGCTAATACTGTAGGAAATACTCATAACGCTATTATCTTGATACGCTATGGTTATAGACGACGACTAATGAACGAGTTTTGCTGTTGACGTTTGTGAAAAACAAAGATTTCATTTTGTTCTATTTTAGTTTCATTAGTATGTCCATGTACTGCTGTGATGATCAAATTAAATAAATTACCGTTAAACCTACTTTAACGCGTCCTTATCATTCGAATTACACTGAGTGACAGATATCAAAATAGTAAAATGCGCGTCGAATTGTCTATATACGCATGACTTCATTTAGTCTTTTCCTCATGTCACATTTTTTTTTTATTGAAACAATATTTATGTAGATAGAATAAATAATCACGTCTGATAAAAATAATCATGAAGATAAAAAATGTTTTTATTTTAGGTGCCATCAGAGACAATGTCGTACCAAGTCCGCGCTCTGTATGATTTTAATGGTGAACCCGGCACCGCAGAGCTATCCATCACCAGTGGGGATGTGTTGACTGTCAATCGTATGGATGTCGGAGAAGGATGGTGGGAAGGATGCAATTCGAAAGGCCAAACTGGGCTCTTTCCAGCCACCTATGTTGAGCAAATTGTGATGACTGGACCCCCCGTGCGGCCACCACCTATGCTGCCTTCGGATTCCGCTGCTGGAAACAGATACGATCAAACCGCTGATGATTGGGCAGATAATGCTCAATCCAACACCAATGATCAGAATTATACCAAAGGTGACGGAGAGGCGTGGGACGACGATTGGGATGATGACACCTATTCAGAGGTCGGCCCCGGTGGAGGGGGACTCCAATCCAGTTCTGCTCAACGAGCGCAGTCGCAAGTGACATCTCCTGATGCTCCAAGTTATCCTTTACCCGGAATGCCTATAAATGACTATAATGATGATGCATCTTCAAACATTGGTGGCCCACAATCTGGAACCGTTTCTAAGAAGAATCTGAATAGATTTTCAACGTTCGTGAAAAGTGGAGGGGAGAGTTATATTTTAGGAACCCTCAATGTCACTGTCTCGGATCCTGATAAAGTTATTATTCAACAATCCGATGAGGGTTATTCATGGTCTCCTATTACCAATCCATACAATGTTGTAGTTGCATCGCCTAAAAAGGAATCTAAGTTCAAAGGAATCAAGAGCTTTATCGCATATCAATTGACACCGTCGTTTAACAATATTCAAGTATCTCGCCGATATAAACATTTTGATTGGTTACATGAACGTTTGACAGCCAAGTTTTGTCTTATCCCTATCCCTCCATTACCTGATAAGCAAATTTCTGGGAGATATGAAGAACAATTCATTGAGCATCGAAGAGTGCAACTTCAAGAGTTTGTTGATTGGGTTTGCAGACATCCGGTGCTATCACGGTGTGAAGTTTGGCAACATTTTCTGACATGTACTGATGAAAAACGTTGGAAAGCTGGGAAACGACAAGCAGAAAAAGATCAACTAGTCGGAGCTAATTATTGTATTACAATTTACCCACCAGAAAAGGCTCTTCTACAGTCACAAGTAGAGCAGCAGACTGAGCATTCGATGGCGTTCATTCACAATATGGATGCGGCTGTAAAAATTTTGACTGCCACATGCGCAGATCAAACCAAAAAACATCAGGGGCCGTATAAGAGGGAGTATCAAAAAATTGGAGAGGCCTTTTATAGCTTGGGAAACGCTCTAAGTCTAGATGAAAATGCAATAATATCAAAGTCAAAATTAACATCAGCTATGAAAATGGCTGGGGGAGCGTACATCGATATAGGACGGATGTTTGAAGAACAGCCCAAGTATGATTGGGAGCCGCTCGGGGACAAGCTTCACATCTACAAAGGTATTATTGGATCCTATCCAGATGTATTAGCTGTCCAAAAGGGTGCAGTTCTGAAACGAAAGGAGTGTGAAAAATTAACTTCCGACCATAAAATGGAGGTTGTCCAATTGAATGAAGTTATTAGAAGAACAGATGTCGTATCTTATGCACTCTTAGCCGAAATCAGTCACTTTAAAACAGAACGGTCTACTGATTTAAAAGACGCTATCAAAAGATACTTGATGGAACAAATGATTTTTTACAAGAAAATTGTGGGGAAACTAGAATCGACTCTTCAGCACTTTGAATAATGATCTCTTAGATCAGGATGAGTGAAATGTTTCTATTGCAGCAGGAAGGAGTCAGTTGCAATTATGACTCTGTATTATAAAATATTCCAATCATTGTAGTGACTATTTTAAATGAACGATTTTTAACAGAGTAATGTCACACTATTTAGTCATTATTCAGTGGACAATCTCTTCAAGATAAGTGTTGAGTAACTCAAAGAGTGTCATGTATATTGATAGTGAAATGTTTTTTTTTTTAAATACCCACATTGTTCCAAAGTTAGTGTAGAATCATTACTCACCCTGCCTTCCTTTCACAGTACCTATAATAATTAAAATCATTTTTCTAATGTGTACAATTAGATTATTCTAGATATTTTTGCATTTAAGAATAAATCATGGAATTATTATAATGGTCAGTATAGAGAAGACCTCGCTTACAAATAATATTATTTTCAGACCATACGTGATAAGCTCTTATTAAGATTTTTAATTTCTACTTTAATGATAAATATATTCTTTTCTATATACATTTTATATAACATGCATTGATAGACTGAAAAAATGCAATTTCCTAAGGGAAATTAATATTGATAATAATAAAACATTCTATTGTCATGCGACCTTATTAAAATATACTTGTTAAAATATTAGGCTGTCATATGATGTAAGGGCTGACCATATGACGTTATAAGAATGTTAATTTTTTAATGAATTTTTTATTGTATCCCAATCGATTTGTTTGATATTTTTTCATTAATTTGTTTTCTAATCATTAAAATTACATATAAATATATCAATTATTATTAAATGTTAAATCCACGAAATGAACAGTAGGTGAATTGCTTGCAATAGTAAAATGCAGTACACTTTGACAAAAATTATATTTTTGTATTTTTTTACAGGTGCAGACAATCCATGTAAAACTAAAAAACACAAATAATTATTTTATGTACCTATATTTGATAAGAAATATAATCACACTGAAATACATTCATGTACTTCAAGTATTAATCTTTTTATTTACTGACTTCTCTAAATTATTTTTCTAATTATTAAGAGCAAATCCAAAGTATATATTTAAATGAGTGAAAATTATTTAATATTCATAGATCTAACACAGCGTGTATCTTCTGATTTTCGCCACAATACAAACCATTGTTTTTCTTCACACCAAATTTTTCTTCACATCTTAAATTTAAATAAATAATCATATCAATATTTTAACATTACTTTATAACTATCCATTTGATTTATGACGAGTTTTCAGTATATTATTTTGATTTTAGTGATGCTTTCAATACCAAATTCCTTATTTAGCTTGACAATGAAAATTGCATGGCATTGTTTTCTTAGTTGACTAATCATGCTATCTAAAGTCACTGTACTTTAAAACATAAACAGGAAATTTAATCATTTGAAAATTAAACTGACGAGCATCATAAAATTTGCCCGAATGGAAAAGGGGTTATAGTAATTGAATTATTTACGCTTCTGAGGATTCCTGAGTAATAAACAGTGAATATTTTCTCCCACGTCCAAAAAAAATATATTTATAATATGTACTATAGAGTATAGGTACACTAATTTCCAGATTTTTGTTTATAACTATCATTTTTGATTGCATCGCAATATAATGGAGACATGCTTTTATGAGAGACTTAATGACAACAGCGTAAGCAAACACTGTACGAGTAAATTTTCTATAATCTGGATTAAAATTATAATCAAATGCCAAAGTTGTGATTAAAAACTTTATGGGTCATTTTCAATTTAACTTTGTTGGATAAAATGCGCACCATCATGATTCTCATTTTATCATAGCATGGTATTACTTAAATTCGGGAAATTGTTCAAGAATCGATCTTCCTTTTCGAAAGCAAATTATATTCTTACTTTACTTACCTGCCTAAATTTCTTCTGAAACTTTTCCCGCGATAAGAAACTTTTCTTTTGTTTTTAATACAAAACTTTGGTAAGGATATCCCGGAAATCGCTTACCGTAAAATTAAAAAATGATATTACCCATCGGTTAATCTAATAATAGGATCAATCCTGGACCGGGATGCTCAATTTTGTACATAAAAAATACTATCAATGTATAAAAGACGTTGACAAAAAAACTGTTTTTCTATGATTTCTTTTGTAAAAATATACGACAGAAAATTTCAGTGAAAATTGAAATATTTTTCGTTAATTATTAACGTCTCATTCTATACGCTTAATAAAATCAATATTTAAAAAAACATAATATATCTGCAAATCTTAGATCGAACATATCTTAGGATACGTAGGAGACCACAATTATCGCTAAATGATTCAAAACAATCGTTCTAGTTGATATTTACAAGAATAAACTTCATAAATATGCATGAAATAATCATAAGCAAATGGTATTTTGGCAATAATATCATTGAAATAATGTGCTAAACTTATTGAAAATAAAAATATTCCGCAAATTATTCACATTTATGGTTAAATTATACACTCGGAGTTATCTTTTTTGAACAATTATCGATTCCAACCGTTTTTAGTGTCACTTTGAAATTTCACTGTAGCATCTTTGGTCGTGTGGCCTTGAATACCAAAAAATATTACTATTCCACCGATTATATGTTGAAAAAAATCGTAGGTTTTTCTTTTATAGCGTGACAGTTCTGATATTACGTAACCTGTGTTGCGTTGTGTGCGAATACCAACGTTTTTTATCACTTGTCATTAATAAATACAAGAAAAATAATAGACGTGTTGGCCATATATCTTATAAATAATAAAAACATGTACCCAGTTTTTATGCTTTATTATATTAATTAGATAGATTTTAAATTTTATTTTGTTTATGAATCGATTTTTTAATACAAATAAAATACGTGTTTTATACAATATTCGTTACTTAGTGGGTCAACATTTTTTTTTTTTTTTATTTACTTGTTTTAATAAGCATCTAAGTTTCGAAATGTTATTAGAAATTCTGACAAAATAGAGATTCAAAAAAGTATGTACCACTAAGTAATTTATTCATACATCGTGTTGCTACAACAATTATATTGCTTTCAAAACGAAATATTAAGGTCAATTTTCTTTTTTTACGTGAAAGGGAGTATATTATAAAGGTTGTTTTCATACAAACTAATCCTATTCTTATATTTATATTAAATTATAACTACATAAAAAAACAGCTGGATGATATTTTGACAACTTATTGACAAAACTAGTCAATCTGAAAAATGAGGTTTATTATTTTAACCAATGTAAACTTAGTTAATTAACAGTGTTGCTTAGAATCCAGTATATACTATGCACTCACATAATTACAATGATACACTTATTTATATATGTTGATTTGTCACTGACTGATCGACTCCGTAAAATATGAAATTTATGCTACGTGTCAGACAGCGTCATAATCCCTTATCAAAATGCGAACGAGACGGTGAACACAGTTTAGTGAATACAATAATATACATATTTTCATTGCCTAGGTATGCTGGATTAATTTTAACGGGGAGTGGGTTACGGTAGATTATTCATTTTAAATGAAAATAAGATGTCATATAAAATGTAACAACCAGTTAACAACAAATCTGTTGAAGCCATGAACTAGAAAACCAGTTTCGTACAAAAATCACTAAAGCTGTTATAGGTTACACGTAAATGTTTTTTGCTGTCGGATGTAACTACAATAGTGTGAGTTTCCAACATTTTTTTGCAATATTTGAATGATAATATTTTCATAATATAATATTGAGGTCAATAACATTATCACACATTACGCTCAGTATTAGTACTGTGATAACAAAAGTGAATTAGTATTCAGTCAACCAACAACCTAGATACATAATCTGCTAACTGCATACTAAGTCGTGACCATAAGGACCTATTGAAAATAGCGTTTGCACGTAAAAAGTGCGGTCGTAGTTATACTACAACAGGGTTATCAAAATGTCCATGAGTAAACTTGGATCTGCGAAATTTTTTTTTCAATCCCTGAAATACGCTAACTATACACCTAGTCCTTGGGTGAAGTTATTAATTTGTTGTAAACGATTTCACGTAAATCTAAAATCACGTAACTCGAGTGACACGTCTGTTTTTAACTTTACGGAGCTTACTTGGCAACTTTTATATACTTGACCGATAAACTATATGTATGCTTGGTCTGAATTTTATTTCATCTATGCCTCGCGTAAGTGGGCGTCGATTAACCCGAGAGCTACCTTAAGTTTACTGTACTGTAAAGAAACATATGATATTTTTGATGTGCATCTATAAATAGTTTGGTGATCTTAAACACTATACGAAGGACCCGCCGAATGCAATTGATTGGGTGGTATAATTTGCTACCTATTGGGATAATAATCCGGCGCATCAATTAACAGAGTGTGAATCTTAAGATGAGATGCTTAAAATATAAATGCCTACGAGATTCATTCATTAAGACATCTTTAATCGTTTTACGCTATCTCTTATACTCTCGATGGGTCGATTCGACTCGATTCAGGACCTAAATAATGTTGATAACCCTGACTGTAAGGCACTTTGCATATCTCAGGATGCCTCGCCGTGACTAGCCGTCATACAAAATTAGCTGTACTACGGTAATTTTAGATTGTTCATTGTTTCAGTGTTATCGCATTTCAATGCAGATTTTTTATTCGTTACAATACATAGTAAAAATCATTTACAATAAAAAACATTAATCTTAAATTGGATTTTGTAACATTATCGCATTTATTTGTTGGGCTGTTCATTTCTCAAGAATGGAAGACGCTCTCAATCCAGAAAACTTCAGCATTCCGAAAGAGGAAAAGACTTGAATCGAAATCAAAGTAATTGATCTGCCATAAAAGATAAATACAGCATCGTTGTGAGTTTTGTGTGCAAGGTATGTATGTTATATAGCAGAGAGGGTCGTAAATGTTTTCTAGATGCGTCTTAAAATGATTTTGGTCTAACCTTCGTTAGTCTATAATATTATTTATAAAGACACAACAAAACGCAATTTATACGTAAAACGCTCATAATAGCTAATAATATACAATTATTTTATTTATAAACTGGTAACTTACTTAAGGGACTAATAATATTTTCGTGTAAAGTTTTTTTTCGAACGCCTAAAGTAGATGTTCAAAAATAAATGCGACGTCTATTTAGAAGCGTTTCCGTCCTGAAAATAGAAACCCATTCGGACTAAGCGTCGACAATAGAAACCGCTTTATATAAATAGTCTGTTCTTTTCTCACGAGATGCGACAATCATAATCATAATGTCTGTTAATAATGAAGTGGAAACTTTATTAAGTCGCAAAACCCAACTGGCTCCAAGTATCCGAAGTTAGCGCAACTAAAGTTCCATTTGGGAGAAGAGTGAGGGAACTCGAGGGAAAACTAACATGAACGTATTATTACTTCCTCGATCCATTCGACTTACTATCAGGGGTAACAAGTCATGGAATAGTTTTCTGGTATCTGTAATTAAAGATCTTTTAAGAAAACTCTTGTGATCTATGTCAATCGATGATTTCATATTACATTTGTTTACAAACACATCTTACATGTAGCGAGAAGCATCTCAACAAGGCTTTGATATTAAAAAGGCTCAGTTTGAATATGAATCTTGCGTAATATAGTGTCTAGTGCACACTAACCAATACCTTGGAAAGCGTTTCCTAGGACGCTTCTGGCGGCTTGAAGAGCACTTTACGATGGTTGCGCCATGGTATACGCCCGCATATCAGATGCGGAGATGTAGCAGGTGATGACGAGGAAAGAAAGTTGTATATTTATGTGATTAAACCTCGTGGTTGACATTACTTACAATAAACCTACACGTAAATTTTAACGGACCCTATAATTACACTTAAATGGGTAACTTCAGCGTAACTTTTATTTCTAGACAATCGGATCGATCGGCTGTCCAGACTATGTGGCTATAACGGCCAAAAGATGTCATAACAAAGTAGTAAATTACAGCTAGATGAATATTTTAATTGGTATTTAAATATAATGTTAAATTATAATTATATTCGTAAGTAGAAACGAAGAAAGTATGGTATATAACTTTTTAACTGTAATAAATTTTCATTATATTGTCGTATTACTGGCAAAAGACGTTAAAGTGAAAAAGTGAGTTTTGAA
>JAGVSQ010012656.1:0-11504 GCA_022683975.1 Rhyacophila evoluta
TCGTGTATACGGTGTATAGGATCGTAAAATACGTGGCGTACCGGCGCGCAGTTTCTAAAAACAAGTGGCGATGAAGTGGTTAAAGTGGATTTTTTTATTTCTTTGACTATGAATGTAGTCGAATATGACAAATAAAATATTTTTATCATGGCATGATCCAGGGGATTTTGACCTAAGTAAACTTGATAAAATGTAGCTGGACTCAGTTTTGAAAATATTATGATGTTTATAGGCGATTTAAATATGTAAAATTCCGTCAAAAATGTCAGTTTAAAGTACATCATCGTATGCAGATTTGCATACTCTATTAAACATAAGTGTAATTTTATGTTAGTTGATTAATGACAGTAAAATTAATTATTTTGAAACAGCAGAAAAAATTAATGATCTTATCAGTTTACTGGACAGGCTGAATTTGAGTAAGTACATAAATAATAGAAAATGAATTTTAAAAACTTCAACTGTTGCAAACATTGTTAATTTTACTAGATTTGATACTAATTAGATGTAATTGAACTGCATTTCAAAACAGACAACAATGAGGAGGAAACATTTGTCTATTTAAAAAACTTTGTTATTTTCGAAGAATGTTAATACTATCGACGGACAGTGCTTAATAAACTGCTTGAGTTTGTTACTTTCCAAGTGAAGTATTTTATATGATCTAAGCTACACAATTTGAAATTTTCAGAACTACTAACGATATGCAATTATTAGAACATTACCAACCTAGCAAGATTCTGACTAACTTTCAGAAACTTCAAATAGATTTCAGAAAACATATGTTCCCACTAAGCAAATTCATGCTCTTCATCTCTTTGAAAAACACTACATAAAACACATTATATTTAAAGCTATTAGTAATAAAACAAAAATGTTTCATATAAAGTCAAAAGTCAGATGTCAAAAATTGTAATTTAAGCCTTTAATTAAAAACAAACTCAAAAAGGGATAACAAAACACATGCAGTCAGGTACACAAAGGCAATTTATCTTTGTTTATTATTATTATTTAATAAATTCAGTTGTTAAAAATGTAATTTCAATTGATAAATATAGGGCATGAAACAAAAAAGTAAAATAGTAAACATAACTCGGTAAATATAACTCACAGACAAACAATCCAAAAAGAACATAAAATAACTACATGGTCTGTACTTACTTTGGAATATTTGTACAGGTGGAATAGATGGAGGTTGTTCATTTTGGATGTTTAAGCAGCTGTTGATGTCCAGATTATCATCATAGTAGTGGATGGGCGATCCAACATCGATATCCGAGGAAAGGGTGCTGAAATGAATGGGAGATACGCTGGAGGGAGGGGAACGGGACTCGATCGACGATAAGGGGCTGATATTAATGTTGGTATGATGATCGGGTTCTGAGAAAGTGGAGGAATTAAGAATATCGTCATCGGAGCTGTGCACGAGTAACGGAGACAGCTGCTGATCCATCAGATCTCTGTCAATAATATAAATGACCATCTTCAAAAATTGAATCACTCTTTCCCAGAAATCAAAACCTAAGAGGCTCATAGCGCAGGTTTTGTATTCATAGTAAATATTACCATGCATATATGAAATCACAATAACTTTTGATCATTTGAAGTGTTTTTCAGATCGACCATGCATAGTTTAGAAATTTTCACAAGCAAATGGTTTCATCACTAGTCTAAAATATACTGTCACAAATCATATATATGAAAATATCTATGTCGTCTCTAAATATTTTGTACAAACTATCTACGATTTACAATACCACAATGTAAAATACTGCTACTTAAGATACTAGAGATTCTGAAATAAAAAGCAATTCAGCCACTCTATGACAGTGCTTTTACTTTTACTATAATATTATATTATTTACGTATTGACATAGTCAGATGCCTGTTTTAAATTTGCTATGTTTACAAAAACTATATCGCTATTATGGTGAGGAATTTTCTTGCCAGGATATCCTTACTAGATGGATAAATGACCATAAAAAGAGTGTAATGGAAAAAATACCAATTATAGCACATGCCATCTCAAACATCACCTTAATATTAACAGTTAATGACATTAGGTATCCTCTATCCTGTATTTTTTTTTAATCTAAGCTGCTTGGGTGATTTGTAACCTTGACCACTGAAGCGTGCACGCTTACCAATCAGCCAAAACCATCACGTAATAATAATTGATTCTAATGAAATTCTGCTGTGAAATAAACATACGCTTATATTTCATCTCTTCTTCGCATCATACACAATAATTTCTCCAAGTAAACTAAGATACCAATAATTTGTATAATGAAAATAACCGAATGAACCCCTGTACAAATAAAAAAATTGTTAACATTCATTACCATTGTCATAGTTTGGCAATTTAGAAACACATGGGCAATTTGAAAGATGATGAATTATTATCATTGATGCAGAAGTGAGAGTTATTCAGTTAGATAAGTATATACAATAAATGAGATCCAATTTATACAGAGTGTAACAACAGCCTATGAACAGTATTAGCAGCTGTTTAAAAAAACATACTTACACATACAATTAATATTACATATATACATAATGCTTTTAAATGAGCGCTATGCAAGAAATTTAATTGAGGACAATTGAGAAGACTAGAGAAATAACTGCCTAATATAATACAATTTCATGAGGAAACCAAACACATTTGAGTAATGAACTGTAGTCACAAATCCGGAATCTAGAAATATCAAAAATTATACACAATTTTTGATAGCTTTGCCATAATCTATGAAACAATTAAAACTTCTAATAATTAATCAACTGACTGTTATGTACACTGGACTCTCTTTTCATACGGTTTCGAAATAACATAGTGCTATATCCCCCGATTTTTGTTTTTGTTTAATTCCAATAAACCTGAAAATTTGAAAAGAAATATTACACAGGCTCTGGATATCTCAAAGAATGAAAGCGATGTTGTCTGAAATGTGCGTAAATGGGTTCGTCTATCGTCTGACAGACAATAATCTTTGTTACAATTTTTTTTAATAAAATTAAAAATGCAATAAACAATAATGAATTTTATTCTTCGATATTCATAGATTTTTATACAAGGAAACCTATGCAGCTTTCTTATTTTTATTTTAGTATGTGTACTTTTTTACACAGTATTGCATGGAACGTATCCACAGTGTTAAAAGAGTCTAGTGTAATGTTGAATATTTTCTTTGGTGTTTATCATCAACGTCAAAATCTAAGGATTTGTTTGTACTATTTTATCACCGGTAAATCGAGAGTTGACTTAATTCATCAATACGAATAGGCACCCATTGCGCAAGCAACCCAAAACGGAACTCAGTGACCTTCTGTGATATTACAGGTCAACAAACTCTAATCTTATTTGACCATTTGACAAATCTCGATTTAATGTAATTAATTTTTACAGTGACAAATATATAATTCAGTGTTTTGAGGTACACTTGACTGAATAACCTACTATTTTGACCTTTTAACACTAAAGATTTGTGAACTATGTAGGCTACTTTATTTTTTAAACATCTGTATCCATGCGGAACACGTGCACTACAATGTATGGACATCTTGATAAATTTTATAAAAGGATTAACTTTGATTTTTGAATCGAGTATTGACAAGGAGTATACAGAATGTAACAAATATCCATCCCATAGCTCCAAATACACAGAATGTGAATCTTTAGATGGAAATTCAATTTAATAGTGCATCTATACTGCTGTCTGGAGTTCTAAAAACCAAGAATAGTTCAATGTGACATGAAAAGATACATGCTAGGCACAATATGAAAAGATGGCAAAAAATCTGGTCATTGAATCAATAATCATAATGGTCAAAATAATGATCATCATAAAATTAAATTAATATATCCCTTTCGGTGGCTATTTTTAATTTAGATTATTTATGTAATATATTTTTATATTGTGGAGCTTCTGAATACTTTTATACACAAAAGTTAGACTATTTGCTCTTGGTAGATTAATTATTAAAATTTGTGTTGCTTTTATATCTTCAGACATTAATATGCAGAATTATATTTCAACATTGATATTGGACATTGGTTATACATCAAATAGCTTAAGCGATTCTTGATTTATGGGTTGTAAGTTTAAATCCTAAACGAATTTTAAAACTCCTACACACTTCATATATATTTAGATAAAAGTCATGTCCCCGATGGCTTCAAAAAGTGGTAAACATATAAAAGTATTACTTCACTATGAAGTAAAAACAATGACACACCTATTTTTATTACAGTAAATTATTGATACCGCACCTTCCTTTAATTTTGTTCAATATTTCTTATCTTTCCAAACATTGCATAAGGTTTTACTCTTTGTCTATATCTGATAAATTAAATTGAAGAAGTTGAATTATTCCTCAGAGTACTGATTAATAAACACTGATGAAAATAAATGATTCATGATTACTTACAAATCAGCATGGTCCATAGAAAGTCCACTATCACTGCCTGCAAGACTAGCGGCAGTGCCGAGGCCTTCTATAGGTGCGTTGTCAGCTCCACCCATATCCAGAAGGCCCCCCTCCATGGAGAAGATATTGTCCATGAAGTCCTCTGCCATCGGCCATGTCTCAGCCTGTAATCAAGTACATGCATTGTATTATCGGTTCGATAGCTTTATTATTTCATAGTTTCATCAATTATAAATTATAAAACATTTTCTGCATTTTGGTCTCAATATAGTATATCAAAAATATAGTAAGGAAGGAGACGCTGAAACTGGCTGGGGCATGTAATACGGTTGCTTGTAGAGAGCCTGTATCCTAATGGCAGGTGGGAGTTCAGCATGCTAGAAGACCGTAGAGTATTATCCGCAGGATGTTCCCAGTCGAATTAAAGGATTCCGGCATAATCTGGGAAGATGTGAAGCAGCCGCAAGGTGACAGAGAAATTTGGAGGCGTATGCTCCGCATAGGGAGCAAGTATACCAGAGAGATATTAATGGGATTAGGCAATACGAGTATCAGTTAGTAGAGGATTTTAACATAGGTAGATTTATTTCATTCCTAGATATATACACAGTGCTAAGTATTTATCGTGAATACCGAATACATGACCAAAAATTATGTTTTCAAATTCTAATAAACTGTACTAATTATCTACATTAAAACAATTTAAAATAGCCTCGATAAAATGTCTGTGGTCTTTGGTTTTATTACTGGAAGATTTGAACACAATCTTATTAGAATAATATTATTATGGTTTATCAGAAAACAATTTAATAGTAAAGATATAGTATAATATCATTATTATATAGCTGAATTTAAATTAATCGCTTTGCAAAAATATAATCTAAATATATTTATGATTTGAAAATTTTCTTTAAATACTATATTTTATGTCTGCAGGCACTTCATATATTTCTGTTTTAATAGTTTAAATTAGATGGTTACTCTTTATACTTCAATAACATTCACAGGACAAATGATAATTAGACTTCGAATGTTTATACATCGCAAGACCTATCCTGATACATGTCCTCAGAATCAACAGTAAGCAGCATAGCTAGAGTAATCATTTATGAAAGTATTATACAGAATCCTCACGATGCTGTCTTCAAACTGGAACCGGCTTACTCGTAGTTAAAATGTCTGGTACTGTTCAAATTCAGTTTATACAAGTGTTGAAGAATAAAAACAATTCGGAAAAAATACTGTTGTTGACAATTATTATTTACATTATAAAATAATTCAATCCTTTAATATCATCACAAATAGGTGTGTTTTTTATCAAATAAAGATTAGTATTATCTCCCACTAAACCAAAGACAAACTTGATAATCAATTGCAAGGAGTATATAACAAATTAACAAAAGGAACAAAAGGAGCACTTTTCAATAACTTATTTAATTCAACTTGCCAACCTCTAGGTAAGAAAAGGAATAGGCAACATACCTTATCAAAATATTTTTACATAATCAATTCCCGAAAAATCAATAGGATCAATGGAAACAATAACATACTGTAATGCTATATTTGCATATTTATTATAGATATCAATCATTTACAGATTGCACAATCATGAAGATAATAATTACAGTGATTTGAGGCTACTATAAACAGTCTGAAGGATGAGAATCGCTATTTTTTGAATATTCTATGGTCTTAATCAATTGATTTCTAGTTACATTGTCCAACTGAAAAATTTTTGGTACAAATATGCAATTTTTCAAAGCATACAAATATTTTATGATTCGATCAGTGACATTATCAAATATTGTTCCTCAAATCAAATATTTTTTAACTAAACGATACTTTACAGTGTGAAGATGGTATAACAACAACCACAACTGCATTTTAGTGATTTTTTTGTTCAAATGATCACTCATTAGTTTCATTTTTTACACATGTTCACTCTAAAAGAATACTGCATACAACAGAATAAAAAATAACAAAACTTATATTTTTTTCTAAATTATTTAAAACTGGTTAACTCACATATGGAAGTTTACCAGTTTAAAATAATTTAGAATTCAAAATCAATTTCCATCAAGCACCATCGGTCAAAAATATTAATTATATTTTTTACAAGACCAAAAAGAAACTTATATGTTCACCGGTTGTCAACAGACTACTCAATATAATGGGCCTACAGTACAGCATTATTTAATTTATTTTAAATCGTGCAACTATTGGATTTGAATCTGCAACTTCTAGCTCTGTATCACTTGTAGTAGAAGATTTATGCTACCGATACCGTCAGTAATCTATCGTATACAATAGTATTTTTTTGGTCAAAATAATAGTATGCACATTAAAAACTTACAGATTATGTATAAACATAATTTTGGGAGATATACAAATACCAATCTCTATAATTACATGAAGAACGTTTAATTCATTTTTAATCTTGCTAAAATGTTACATGTATAAACTTAATTACTTTAGCAGACCTCCCTAGTGGCCTTAATAACTATTTATCACCACATATTTTAAATTTTACTTATCAAGGAGATTTTTGATGCATGTAAATAATTATAAATTGATATTTCTACCAACAATTGCTGATTTTCTCATAATGGTTATCTCGTATATCAGTGCTCCGAAACTTTTTATCTTTCACGGCACAGTTGACATTTTTTTCCAAAATTTCAGGGCACACCACAAGAAAAGAAAGAAATGCCTTTTTTAAAGATATTGGAGAAATGCGCCACGGCACACCCAGCATCGTCTGCTGCACCAGTAGTGGCACAGCGGTTGCGGAGCACTGTCTTATATTATAAAACAATTTAGTATTTCGTAAGATTGAGTCATTCAATAAATGATGTAAATTTAAGATTATAGCTACAAAAAATTATTATTTCACCTACAACTGAAATGGTTTAAGTATAAATATAAATAATAACACAATTATTGATAAATTAGGTTAAAATTAAATGTTAAAAGTAAGTATGTATTTAGATATAAATATTTATGAGGAGCTTGTTTTGATATTACCAATATTATGTATTTATTTACAAATAAATTGGATATTTTGAAAAAAACCAAATATACATAAAAGGGTAATGTCATCAGTGAGATGTTGATATTCAAGAAACAACTCTTCGCTTAAAACTATTGAAAACCCCATTCTCAATGTAGGTTTATACCAGACTTTTCTTGTGAAATACCACAAGTAATTACGGAAATAGTTCAACAATTGCAAAGCTGTTGATGATGTGTCTATATACATGATAAGTTATGATAGCAATTCTCATTCAAAATACAACTAAAAACACCGAAACAGGTACATAATTTTAAGCCGAACATGGGTAACAATATGATTAATATTTAACAACAATATTATGAAGCATATTGTCAGTAAAGTCGATCGCATATGGGCCCCATAAAAAAAAATACACCAACGTCGTAATTAATTGGTGACACACGCTAAGCCTATGTTATTTAATATATTATGATGAAAAAATACGAACATTATTGAAATAATGTGCAAGATTTCCTTAAGATAAATGTGTGAGAAGCTGAATACGTGGTTGAAAAAAAATTACATACCTCTAATAATGACATAAAATCCATTTCAAATTCTTGGTGGTACACCTCAAAGTATTTTAAATCACAGTTCGTTCACGTTATTATTTGAATTTTTATAGTATATCTGCTGGTGTACATGAAATATGGCAATGTGAACGTTTCCATATTATTAATTGAATATTAAAAACTTCAATATGTTTTCGAGATATTGTGGATCAAATACCGAATAATAATCATGCATGATGCATTTGCCGACACGATACAGGTATTATAGGTAAATGAGAACTGCGTACGAGATCCATATGCCACAACAGCAGTAGTAAACTGTCAACATGTGCTTTTAAAATAAGTGATATCGTAGTTTGCTTAGTCGACAATTCGACTCCGCGACGTAAAGGTGTAGTTGAGATGTAATATTGTGTAATGAAATGTCCTGTTATCAGCGAAAACGAATACGCAATCAACAATACATCGGAAGTATACAGAAGCCGACTGAAATATTATGGCGAATATGTCGCGAAGAAATTGTGCCGAAATAACGGCGATTACTTATTACTTGTATTACTTTTGCCAGTCTAATCGACGAAAGTTGTATAACTGGATTTACTCCCCCCACGGACATTACACTGGCAGCCACAAAAGTCGCACTTCTGTGAATCATATAGGTCAAATGCGGTTCTTGGAAAGAGAAAGGTTTACACTGCTAATACCAGCGAAATTTTCTTCGTAAAATCTATCAAATACTCACCATAAAACTATCGGACACATTTCCGCCGAATCCCGCATCCATAAATTCCATCTTATGTGGGAAAACTTGATTGTTATCGTCGTCCTTCTTCATTAAGAAGTCCATTATATTGTTTATGTCATTACTTGGCACTGACATATTGCTGCGTTACACAAATGTCATTGCGCTAAATAAAGAATGCAGTTTTTAAATAGCTCAAACCGGGAGCTTGAGAATTTGCACTTATTTTAAAAAACTATGTCAAATGAAAACAATTTTTTTGTCACTGATTTAGTATTGTAAATATACAAAAAATACAATATTTAAGACCAAAAATGTCAAATTTTGACGAAAAATTCACCCAACACACACGGCTTCCGACGTGGAACTAATGACGTCACATTATATGGCCACGGATTGTACTTTGATTGGTTAAGACAAATTTAACATAGATCTCTGCTTTATCACTTTATTCGACTACAATACATCAACGTAGTTTTGTGCAGATGTCGTTATACGTCTATAATAAATAGAAAATGTAAAAATTTAAATAGATATTATATCAAAAATCTAAAATATCTATTAATTTATGTAATTTGTGCTGTTATATTTAATTATATACCATTTCAATGTCGTCTTTCATTGATAATATCCACATATCCAAAAAATCCATGACAAATTATATTTTTTTATATCCATAAAAACTTTATATTGTGTAAATATAAATTTATCTATCAAAATTTTTTGTTGCTTAGGTTGTCTCTGAAACATTAAATATTTTTCTGCTAAGTGGTTGACGTTATGGACGTATTGAATAATAATATCTTAAGTGGAGATATTATGTTTGCAGTAAATGTAATCTTATTCAATTTGTATGATCTATTTATTAAAAATTAACGTAATATTTCGTTAATCTTTAGCATACTGGATACTTTCATTTTCAATAAATTGGCAAGTAATAATATATGATTAGGTGACATTATTATTTCTATATCTATTTATATTGATAAAAATTATTACAATGCTCAGTAATACGGCATTATTAAATGCATCACATATTAGTTACAATGTACTTCCCCTTTACACATTATAAATTCAATAATAGTACGAGAAAATACATTATAATAGTATTATTGTCGCATTACATCAATCATACAAGAATATAAATAAAATTATTCTTCATTATATCACAGAATATTTTCAACTTGATCTCAGCAAAAATATCGCTTCGTCAATGTTAAAAGAAGATAATTCAAAACAATAAAAATTGAATAAGTAACGATATAAGTTTGTTATATCTACCTATAGAATTATTGTTAAGGTGTTATATACTACATTTGTATATTTTGGTGTGGTTACTTGATCCACAAATGAAGTCATGTTCAATGTAATATTTCAATTCCTTTCTTAAAGAATTGTGCATACTTTTTTAGTTACTTATAATTTCAATCTCTATTTAGAGAAATTGTGTAATTTTGTTGCAAATATATCGTTAAGTTTTAATCAAATCGCAAATATAAATTTATCTATTTGTATTCCCGCGCACAAAATAACAGCTGATTAGTGTAAGCATATTTTACGCTTGCAAGCAGTCGCTGCGTTCGCTTCCTGTCAGAATCGGTTTCTGCGCATGAGCATCAGTAGTATGGCTCTGCGCCCTACGGAGTGCTGCCATTACGAAAAATCTGACATATGTGAATAATCAAACGTGGTTAAGTGTTAATATATTGCATTGATTGTTTTATTTTCGTAGTTTTATGTATATATTGCGTTTCGGTTGTGATTTGTGATAAATTATTTAAGAAAATGAGTGTCCGATATCTGTGTTGACTAGCGCCGACGTCAGCTGGTCCAAAAGTGCGAATAGTGCCCAAGAAATGGCGGCCTTGCCAGCAGGTGTTCAGTATGGTTTGTCATCAGATGCTAGTTATAATGAAAATAAGAACTTGATGTTTGTGAAATTGACGGATTCTGCCCTCAGATCCATCGAAGAATTTTTAAGGAATACGGTGAGTACAATTGCCTTTAAGATATGTGTCTAATTCTTTAAGACGTCGGTGCCCCTGGGAGTTCGAAAGACGTCGTAGAGTCGCCATGTTATGGCGAATTCGTAATATATCGTACGATTCGCATCACTCCGATTGTTTAATTAACAATTGACAACGCCGTATTAACCTCATATTAATTGAACGTGGACGGGTCATCTTTTCTGTTTTAACTTTTCGATTTAACCGTCACGCCACGTCAACAAGTGTTATAAAATTTATTTTGTTGATTATCGTTGTGCTTATTTAGTTCCGTGAATAATTTCATGACACCAATGTTTTGCTCGGAAGTAGTTTTGCTGGTGTCCAATGATTTGTAAAGTTCCTCCGCGGTCTTTCAAAGTATGCTGATATTCTAGGTACAATCGAAGTTCGCTTTGTTATTGTCCGATCGCAATCTTGTACCTAAATACACACGTACCTTCGACATACCTTGCACAACGAGCAATCACTACACGAAACTAATCAAATACAGGTTTTTATAATTTCTAAAAATCTATTTTATCGCAGATTATCCATAGAAAATATATCGAATAAAATGCTTAGTCACCCGTATAACAAAACAAATACATTTTACTGATTTAAATAGTTAACTAGTACTCTACATATTTCCACTGTTTGCTTAGAAACTGAATGTTACGAAATTCAAATTTTTTCTTAGAACTGATATCGGCTATGTACATTTAAATTATGCTATTCCAACCTCATTTAAAAAGTATCCGCACAGATGAAACTTACCAATAATTAAT
>JAGVSQ010012657.1:0-11504 GCA_022683975.1 Rhyacophila evoluta
AAATTTAATTAACGGCCAGCCTTGTTTTGTATCAGAGCTAAAAGGAATTTAAATACGAGATAATAACACTACTAACTATAAAATTTTATAATAAAAAATATGTTTTGATTATTGTCAATTTTACAGTCGGTAATTTAGTATAAATATTTGTAACGTTGCACATTTGTTTGTTTGATAATATGACATAAAGTGGTGGACATCTATGGATGTCGAACGAAACACTGACTCGGTTCGTTTGGGCATCATACGATACCAGCCGCGGTGAAAGGATTAAAAGCTTATTCAGTATATAAATGTATGCGTGCGTCCCAGTTAGCGACTGGCGTAAAGAGGACTGTAACTGAAAACAATGCCTCGGCTTCGTGAGGGTTAGTTAAGAGCTTTGGTTAGCTTTATCTTTATTACAGTATTAAATGGCAAGTGAATTGGAACGTAAAATCAAATGCAACGAGGCCTTGACAGCGAAGCACGAATCCTTTTGCGATAGTAATTATCATAATCAGATACTTATGTCAACAAACGTGGAAGGCATTACTATCAACTTAATCGGATATTACTTTGAGTGCTGAGCATAGACACGCAGATAAGGTTCACGATTATTTGGATTCTTTCATTAACCCTTTCACAGCCACTGGTATCATATGACGCCAAAACGAATCGAGTCTATGTTCCGTCGTGCATCTTTCAACCAAACAAGAAAAATCCAAGTTTCTATACGCAGGTACTTTAAAAATAATGTAAGAATCTTGCCCTTCATCTTGAGTCTTTATTTAGTAAAGCCCTTCAAACCATAAAATTACGATTTTTTGTCTCGCGACAGTTGTTCAGATTCGCGCGAGTGAATAGTTACATTTTCTTTATTACTAATATGGAACAACACTGGTCAATTATAATCTATTGAATTTATTATATTTGAAACTTTTATAGTAAGTGTTTAACGCAGTGACTTTTTTCAATTTGTTATTATAAACATATAGTTCATTTATCTAATATCCACTGGACGCTTCCTTATTCGATAAACATTGTATAAATTTTACGACAGTTTCGAATATGAATAACAGTATAAACAAATCAAAAGTTTTCAAAAAATATTGAATATTAAATATCGCCGCGCTGGGAGACATTTTATGATAACATGTCGCGTCGAAGGGATTAACTTTTACAATAATCTAATAATTCGTGATAACATCAATAAGTAAATAATATCCGTAAACAGATGCGTTATCGACATTTTAAGTTTTACCCCGAAAATAAGCCCTAGTATGTTTTCTGTAAGCAAAAATAATATAAGACTGAGTCTTATATTCGGGAAAACACGGTACTATGCAACGGAGAAATTGTCCCCAAGAATAATATTGATACAGTTTCAGTTTATCGTTTTGATACTTAAAGGAAGAGTGCTGGTAGACTACGGATTCAGTGTAGATGTAGTGGATAAGTATCGCCAATTTTTTTATGTTACTAAAACGAAGAGATGTAATGTTGATCGAAGTAATTTACTTCAAGATGCCAAAGCCAATCACCATTGCGTTGATTAATACAAAAGATAATACACGAAGAGTTTGACCGTTTTTAAATCTGTGGGAAGACGGAGTTGGAACTGTGTGCGTTGGTGACTTTATGAAATAGAGAGATTTATAATTGATACAATGAAGGAGACATGATGGTAATTATCCGATTCAAAAATCATCATACAGCCTTGCTTATTATAATATGTTTTAAAGAAAGATTTCTAAGGTTTTAATAGTGGATGAATAAATCTGTGGTCCATTGCTAGAAATGCCTACTTCAAATATGTATATCAATTGTTCAGTTTCAGTAATGGTTTCTCATCCACCATATACATAGTGAGTCTGGTAATAGTATAATACAATTATTGTATATAATTGCCCCTTTTAAGGTGAATCTCATTAACTGCATTTTTATAGTTTTGAGATATTAAGGGTTTAAGATGTTTTTAGCGATATAAAATCCGTTTCTCCTTTACACTCTTCTGTTTTTTTCTCCGTTATTAAGATAGCTATCGTCAAACTGATTTTTACAAACGATAGGCCTTAGGATCTATAAAAAAAAACGTTTTGGCCAAAAATGCACGTAACGAGTTTTACCTATACAGATGATATATTAACTTGTGGGGTATATGGATCTCCGCAATGTGAAGACATGATCTGACAGATTATTTTTCACGAAAATTGATTGTCAGACAATTGCTCTAGAAGTCTGGAATATAAATTAATCAATTATCAATAAACGTAATACAGAAGCTACTAAATAAATTTATTGCTGGCTGGATTGATATCTATGTGTCGCTTAAGACACTAAAATTCTTAGCTAATGGAATTAACTTTGAGTGACTTATCAGTAAAACATTTTATCAATGTACAAATATTTATTCAATTTACGTTCTAACAAGGCAATATTTGAACCATTTTTAACGAAACATTATATTTATAAAGATATGACAAATATGAGAATTAAAAAATAAATATCGACCGTGGAAAGTGAAAAGGACGTAGCCCACGCAGAACAAATTTAACAGTTGGCACGAAAATGTCTAATGAATGATTTTGGGCCTAATATAGACACAACTTTAAAGTGCATGAAGACTAAAACTAATGTGCTATTTAAGTAATCTGATATTAATTTAATAAGTTATTGAGGAAAAGCTAATAAAATTCATGTGGTGGAAGTTCTTAAGAAGAACTTAAAAGCCAAAAATACCATTTCGACATTTGCAGCTTAGGTTTTTTTGTTGATAGAACCTGTATTAAGTCATATAGACTATGGAAAGAGAAAAAGACGTAAGCCACATATGAATAATTTTACAGCAGGCACAAAAAACGTTTATTTGATGATTTTGAACCAAAGTCAAAACATTACATCAAAACAACCCTAAAGTGTATGAAGGCTAGAAATGGTGTTTTGTTTACTCAATATAATATTAATTCAATAAGTTACTTGCAAAAAAACAATTAAATTGATTGAGTGGAAGCCTTTTTTCCTGGTCGCAAATTTCACAGGCCATCCTTTTTTCAAACATAAAAGCTACATTCAGGCACTAATTCGGCATTTTCATCTTATATCATTTTGAAGAAACTTGTATTAAGTTGTATACAGTCAGATTATCGAATAAAATCTATTTTGAAGGTTACGTCCATGTTATGTTCTACAGTCGAAGTACTATCATCATATATTTTATAAATATCGCTGTGGGAATCGGTGTTTACTTACATAGATAATTGGATGGTTAGTCAGGATTTTTTTAAACCAAGTTTTTAAGAACTAGTCTTATCTAACATAGCCACGTCATGTTCGATAACGTATCTTTACAAAACTGTTTTCATACTAATTTAGTTGACTTTAAAATCTAGTAATGAATACAGTTAATTAATTAACAAGTTTAATTTCTTCAGTAACACTGAAGTGTTGCTAAAACTAAATAAAACACTAAACCTCATTTATATTGTATAGCTTCATCTTTACAATTTAAGGTGATCTATTCAGATTGTCGTATTTTGATAAAGGTTATTTTTTAACCATGTTTAAAGTGGATCATACAAATCTCCACAGTGTAAATATTTCTTGACATATAATTTTTCACGAAAATTGATCGTCAGCCAATCGCTTATTCTACCAGTATCCCAGTCGTGCATCTTCGAATTTTTATGCGATAAACACAAAAGCGCCCAATAATCGATTCCCAATCGCCTAATCTATTGGGCACCAGGTCTTTTATCTTTGTACAATTTCTAGATCCATTAGAATTCTGGTACTGAAAAACGTGCCCTCACCACCCTAAGTGGACAAAAGACTCAACCAGGGCTTTTGAGTCGGTCCAAAATTTATCGATTTATAGAGTCCATCTGCCTACTCCAACGCCGATTTTAATTAATTTTACAAATTCCCTACGTCTAGCTAATTTATTTCACTATAGAACACGTAACCGCAACCGCCAAACGATGACTGAAGACGTAACAAAAAAAAAGCATTGCACACAAAAGTGAAATATAAATAACACTGCTTCCGAAAAACTATCCAACATAATGTAGTCCCATAATTCTGAATCATATCGATGTAACCCACAATTTTTCAAAATAGTTTTTTTTGATAATCAGAATGTATACAGCTTAATACACGTTCTATCAAAAGGATATAAGCTGACAATTTATGTCTAAGTTTAAGTTTTTAAATAAATAAGAAATTCTTTAAAAATATATTGAACATATTTTCTTATATTTCGATGCGGTTCATATTGTGAAGGAGGGGAAAACGTAGTATGATACTTTTGTTTCGCCGTGAAAGTGTTAAATTTTTAAATCGAACCGAGAAAAATTTTATGAGACCTCTCAAAAAAAAAAAAATCTCCATCGTCTTTTATCTTTATCGGCTGCCTCGAAGGCGCTGTAAAAACTGAAAACTCCAGTTTGCTGAAATACGTGTTTTCATTATGAAGACGATGCCAAAATTATTCGAGTTACATTTTTCTTTGTAGTTAAAACAGCGCCCGGAAAGTTAAAATTAATTCGTTTAGTGGTTCCGAACGATAGTCAGAATTTTAATTAACAACTCATGATACTTTAGAAACAACCTAGCATCCTGGAGATTATTCTCACATATTTTTTGTTGTTTTCAGAGTCGGAGTTGGAAAAAATAACCGACCCGACACCTTTTTTATTTTCTTTAATGAACAACATTACGTCACGTGCCAAATTTCAATGAATGTATATCGACTTTCGAAAGGAAAAAGGACGTAACCCACATTTAATTTTTTTTACAGAAAGGACAAAAAACGATTTTTAATGATTTTGAGCCAAAGTCAAAATGTTACATAGCCACAACTTTGAAGTGCATGAAGACTAAAATTGGTATTTTATTTACTCAATATGATAATAATTTATTAAGTTATTTGTCTCTCCGGTTAGCGTAGTTTGTGGCGTGGGATCCAAAAAATGCAGGACTGGATGCCCATTGGTTTAAGTAATTGTCTGACAAACAATTCTCGGGAAAAATAATCTATGAAGAAGTCTTCACGTTGCGGAGATCCATATATTCCTTTTTCGTGGTGGATATCTTCATTCTGTGTAGATCCATATACTCCACGTTGGAAGCGAACATGATGTAAAAAAATTAAGAAAAATCAATACAATTTATTAGGTGGAAGACCTTTTTATTGGTAGCAAATTTCACATGCCATCTTTTATTCAAACTTAAAAGCTAAATGTAGACACTAATTACCCATTTCAACTTAAATCCTTTTGATGGAACGTTTATTAAGTTGTACACATTCAGATTATGGAATAAAAGCTATTTTGAAAAATTAAAAGTTACGTCTTTTTTCTTTCCAAATTCGATATATAACTCTCATACATATCGTCGTTAAGAAAATAGTCATTAACTTACAAAAATACTGCTGAGAGGTACAGTTTATTTTGTGTATTGAAATCAGGGAATTTTATTAAATTCTTTTAAGTTATTACTTTATACATTATTTAATCTTGTTATTCACCATATATTACAATCAATTACAATTTTAACCGTATGAACATCAACGACTCACCCGTGAGTCGGGACGAATTTTTCTTACTAAGCATACAATATTCTAGATCTGAAAAATGGTTTCGACATAAACACATTAATTCATTAATGCACATATGATATACACACCAAACATCTGTAAGTCTCAAATTTTGTAAATCAAACTATTTTTCTTGGATGATTTAATATCTTGAAAATTCCCGGCGTACAGGGCGAGATCGCATACATCGCGACTGGACGTTAAAGAGTTAAAATAGCCATATTTGAGGCAATAGTTCATTTATGCAAAATGGTAAATTTTAGAAGAAAAAGTTAATGACTATTTCCTTAACAACGACGTTATCTTCAATGTATTTAACTATACTATAAAGCGATAGTGAATCGAACGATCTTTAAGATCCGTATACTTTTAATATCTTTTACATTCTACAATATCATATTACATCTTCCATTACAATTAAATTCTGCATCGATCAATAAATTGAAAAAAAAATCATACACTTTTATGACGTATTTACAATAACGTCCCCAAACAGTAGACCTCTGAAAATGTAAAAAATTCAAACGACTGTAAACTTTATTTATTTTAGTCAATAATAACTAGTCGTGCCTCCCCAGTAGCCCAGAGGTTAGCGCTTTGGAACCTGAGATTACAGATTCGATTTCCACAACTACTAAATAAAAATCTAATACAGGACTGGATGCCGAATCCGTTTAACAATTTGCTGACAATTATTTCTCGTAAAAAATATCAAAACACGTCTTTACATTACAGAAATAATTAATTCTAGAGTGGACATCCACATGCGCCACTTTCCGAAATGAATATTATTATTGGCCAGATTCAAGCATCACAATCACCATCATTATACTGGAAAAACAATCGGAAATATTTAATCAGAAATGGCCATTTAAAATCTTCTTAAAATTACATTGAATAGCAGCTTATATATACGCTGTTTGTCAATAACTTACTATATTTATAAAATATACGCAGGTTTTTAAGCTAACATGATAACAAGCCTAGACAATATTTTTTCAGATGATCTTAAAAGAAAGAAATTATTGTTAAAATCTTTTATCGTTTTTTTTTAAATACTGGATACTCTGTGTAGTGTCTGGGGTCCAGTATAACAAAATGGGATATTCCTAACAAAAACGTACAATATTCTATATTAAGCAGATTTCCATCAAAAAATATATTTTAGTTTTTCTTTATATCATATAAAACATTATAAACAAATATTAATGCGCAATATGAAAATATTGTGATAATTAAAATGGCGTATACGAAAGGAAAATTAATGACAAAAATAACACACAAAGGACCATGCTGCATTTTTGTTCAATACAACAAAACCGACATTATTAACTAAATAACACCAAGTCCTGGAAAAATCGAGACATTCATCACATTTGACAATATCACTTCAATATTAACAAATTATGAAATGTGATTAGTGTTGTTTTGGTACCGTAGTGAAAACGCACAGACTGGGTTTGATTTTTCTTTGGTTTTGTTTTTTTTTTCTAGGGCGGATTTCGGTTTCAGGTTTATGCACGGCAGTGGCGTGCTCGCGTCGCGACTGCCCGTTAGCAACTGCCGCCCTAAAATACAACCCCCACCATGGCTTCCGCCCTTAAAGAGACTCGCTGTTATCACCGCAATACGATCGGCAACGTCATCTTTAATTAATATACATTTCACTATCATAAACACACACTTTTATCATTTTAAATTATTGATACAAAATGAAGCGAATCCTGACTACTTATTGGGCGCGAAATAATTAAATAATTATAATATGTTCCCAATCACCACCCGAAAATACGCCAAAATTTCCAAAATTTTAAGGGCGATTTACGTTCGTTGGATCACGATATATTTTTAACGCCCTCCGAATTAGTACATCTAGATGTCAGCAGTGAGACAATTTCTACTACAAAAATGTAGTATTTTGTTATTTGCAACATGAATATGCTTTTAAATTAAATGCGTCATGTTTTGCAAAAGGTTGTTTTTTCAATAATATCTTCACCGAAAGTAGTACAATGGACCTCCACAGTGTGAAAATTTATCCTGACCGGCTGTTTTTCATAAATAATGCTTTTCAGCTATTAGTTCAACTCACTGAGCATCCAGTCATGCAACTTTATTTTTTTTAATTCTTAAAAGCTACAAGAATCTAACCCGCAATATCAAGCAATAAAACTCGTGTCTTGACTATTCGTTGCTGAGGGAACACACCATGATATGAGTCCACATAACGTGTTAACCCTATGAGGAGTATGGACGTATATGTACGTCACCTTATTTTCAAAGGCATTCTTTTATTTTTTAATAAAATTTTATATCACTTTTAATAGTAAATACAAAATATTTTATAAATTGTTAGTTTACGGGGTTAATAGAAGCACTGATTACTTTTTCTAGTTGTATATTTTTGATTGGGTTTCTTTGACATGTAGAGTATTGATGTTTTCGAAGCATTATATGCGATAAAATGAAAAATTTCAATATGTGGCTTGGACGTCTTACGCTTAACTACATCCAATTAAAATGCTTGTTAACAATAATCATGTAACGTATGTTAATTCAACTGCGGTGACTATATCACTGCCGCCCTTAATGCTTTGGCAAATCCACCACGCAATACAATTCAGGGTTTACGAACACTCCAACACGTAGTTAAATGAAATGTCTGTAATATAATAAAACTGATTTTGCACGTATGAGAGTCTTGAACTTTTTTTTGACGTTTGAACACCCGGTTGTTGGATTGTTTCAACCCCGTTTATCAATCGATGACGTCAACGAAGCCCCGATCAGCAAAACGGTGATGATCAAGCGGACGCCACTGGCGAACTCTGATAAAGGAACTTCAGATTGGAATTTTGACTGAATCATCGTCATTTTGTTTAATATACAGATATATAAAACCCTTGCTGAGCTGGCTTCACTTCACACATTCCTATGCGTTGCACTGACAGATATCTAAGAACAATGTCTTTCAATATTTATACGTGTCGACTGTATACATGTATACAATAAATCTGAAAATATATGTGTGTCTGTCCGTCACAAGCACTCCTCCAAAACGGCAAACAGAGACGACGCGAAATTGTTTACACATATTATTTTACATGATATTTCTAGACAAACTGTTTAATTTTCTTTTCGAAAATTTGAATAATTTTAACGTCATCGCCTATGGCCCAGCAAGAGACTAAAGATATTGTATATGGACTGAGTAGTGAAACAAATTTGTAATAAAAAGATGAATAGAATTATATTGAATAAATAATGAGTTTGAATTTATCCCGGGCAAAGTCGGGTAAAAAATTAATCATTCTATAAACACAATTATGGTAAACTAAAAAATCGTCAAATTATTATTGAATTAAATTATTATTTTTGAAATCCTGACAAATCATTTCGCAATTTTCACTGGATTTACATTGCGTTTTGCAAGAAATATCTCACAAATATATTAAATTAAGTCATGGATAGTTTATTAATTGGACGTATATACTCGGATGCTGGGAGTGAAGTGGTGTGACTTTGTAAGGAACTCTAAGATAAGGAAGCAAAATACTAAAACTTTACTCTACACTAAAAACCACGCAGCGGACCTCGAACTGGCTGGGGAATGTACTACGGATGCTGTTCTCAAAGCTCAATACACAATTCTTCTGAGCTTTTGTTAGCTGGCATGGTTCCTGCTTGTCTTCGGTGAGATTCCAGCGACCTGGAAAGCCGTTAGATACTATCCACAGGATGCTCAGCGGAATTAAAAGATGCCGGGAGGATGCAAGGTGGTGACAGAGAATTTTGAATGCGTCATGTAATGGCCATATTCTCTCTATAGGGAGCGGATATGGCAAAGAGAGAGAGATATACGCAGAAAAGATTCATATGAATTTGAATGTTTAATTGAAGATATCTCATTGATGCAAACACAAAAAAATTCAGTCGATATGAAACTATTATACTTAGTAGTAATCTCGTTCTGAAATGATGGCATATTGAAGAAATTGTATTTAATTAATTCAATATTTTTTCAAGTATATCAAAACTAGCAGATTTTTAGTTGGATTTTAAGTCAATTTATAATAGAGACCAGGTAGAGGGACAACTGATATTTTTGAAATAGTTTGTTTAGCGATGCTTGATTTAAAAAAATGTTAATTTCACGAATGTTAGATAGAATTCGCTGAAGCTGGCCCTTGCGTGAAAATTCCCACAAATGCATCACCCATCTACAAGGTACGAGTTTTCTCGTCACGTTTGTAATGTCGGCCGTAAAGAAGGGTGTTGCAAATCGAGGGTGTTGGAGATCTCTTATGGTGTCTGAGAACCCCATGATTGAGACGTAGCTATGGGGGAGAAAAACGAGCCATTGTGTAGCGAGCGATATCAAATACCTAACGCCCCGTGCTTTTCTATTCTATTGTACAATGTTACGGAAACCAAGACTTTAACGAGACGAAGATTTTTTCATAAATACCGAATGTTATCTAATCATTTTATAAAGATATGAAATTTTTGCTAGAACAATTATGTAAAAAGGAGATTTTTAATTCATATTAGAACCGTCCAATGGGAGATATTGAATTGGTACCTGACGATTAGTGTTTCAGGTTTTCAATTCAATTTTCCATGACTATCATTAACTAAACATGCTAAAGCTGTCGACACTCTCAATGCATCCATTGAAAGTTTTAGATAGCTTGAGGTACACATTACGGAAGATGATACTTTGCAAAGTGAACTCGCTATTCGAATAGGAATAGCTGGATCAACCTTCAATTCCATGCGAAATGACCAGGACTAAGCTGTACAACTTTAAAACGAAAGGGCCACCTGTTCAATGCAAGTACTCCGTCAGCGCTGTTTTACAATTGCGAAACATTGTAGTTTTGGCAGATTCTGAAGATACGATGGTATGACTTCGTTCGTAACAAGAATATAAGAGAACAGCCACTTATAACTGACAAAGTGAAGTCGTAATGCTGGACTGACTCGGTCACATGAGATTTAACCCGCAAATTCTTCAAACCGACCGGTTCTTGGAATTCTTGAAAACCGATAAATACTATATATATAATATATTTCGCGGAGTTACGGGATGCAGACATGACCTGGGAGAGAGCAAAATTACTGACTCCCGACAGTGATTATTGGAAGCAGCATCTAGTCTACATATGCTACACTTAGGGAACAGATATAATACAGTAAATACGATTCGAAAAATACTTCAGTACTTAAATTGTGAATAAATGTAATTCATACTTTCGCTCGTGTTTAATTTGATCGTTTTAAGAACAGTTTCTTCTCGAAATTTTATTATACCTTTCACCCAATAGGCCATAAAAGTATACCAAAATTGAACCATTATCATTAAACGAACACTGCCTTTAAATATTCAGAAAATCAATATTGTACAGCACGAATAAACACTTACAATGCAAAAAATATTCTAATAAGGCTAACAAAGGTAGGTCATTCGGTAGACTAATAAAATTTAATAATATGTAATGAGGTTTCTAACGCACGAAATATAATGATTAATAATATTTACCTCAAAGATTTGAGTGCCTTTTCAACCACTACACAAAACAGTTTAACGATAGATGAATAATTGAGACATAATTAGAAAAACGGTGGTTTATGAAAACGTTAAGTACACGCTTAGATATTACTTTGTTGTTATAAATGTTATAGATGAAACCATTATTAGTAAGATGGCTACAGGTGATAAGAAATATCATAAAGATTCCGTATGATTTTATCATTTATCCCTATATAGCAACTCGTTATTTTACTATTGAAGAAGCTTAACCTTTTCAAGGCGGCTGGCATCATATTATGCCTAAATGATTGGAGTATTTCTTACGTTAGTATTTATCACTCGATCTCGTGTTATTGACCAAACAAGAGTAAGTCAGAAGATCAATATTCATATTAT
>JAGVSQ010012658.1:0-11504 GCA_022683975.1 Rhyacophila evoluta
AAAATAGTGTTTTCCGAGCTCTAGTAAACGATAAAATATTGCATTTACTAATATTTACTAATACTAACATTTGATCATCAGATGAATGTTGTATATATTTAATACGTACCTTCTCATGACAACCATTACAATAGTTTACGTCGGCAGATAATTAGCAATTGTATAAACGCATATTACTAAAAGTTAGTCGTACAACTAACTTTCTGCGTGTGATCTGATAAATTGAATTTAATAGTAGAGTTCGTAGCAAAGGCGATCATTTATCGACGAAACGTAAAAGAAGAAAATTTTATATCTAATTCTCAAATAACTATTAACTCGTATTAATGGGAGTAATTAAAAAAATATTTAAATGTATTTAATTTCTGCCATGGTAGTACAATCATTTTGAAATGTCGAAAAAAGCATCTAATTTAATATTTCCATGTATCGCATACACATCACAGGGGTGGATATTACAAAGCGTGCATTGCACACGACCGCCGGCGTACTTGGTGTTATTGATTTTGGACATGGGCCAGAGGGTGTAATTTTTACCGGCTAGAGAGGGTCGCTATGAAGCACAGCCTGTATGGAAAACGACGAAAATTGTCAATTTCATTAAGCGTTGCAAAAGGCTGTAGCAGAAGACGCCTCAAAGAATTTCAATAAAAGTTTAGGGGACGATAGAATTTTTAAAAGTCGTGATGCGAATGGATTTCGAATATAAAGAATTACATTTCGCTAACTCGTGCTTTACTGTTTCAAAAATGACGGTTCTGGACCTGAAGTAATTATATAAAATAAGTACGATAAATGAATAAAAAATAACGACAGAAACGAAAAAGCGACATTCCAAGGCAGATGTCAATCATACACTAAATAATCACTAGGAATTCTCTTGCTCTCATTCTATCTGATATAATATCACGATAAGTGATTGATTTTATACAATACTCATACCAACGTCATCCAATACATACACACATGCTGATCCTTGATTCAGTACAAAATAATTATTTCTTTTGATATTCATCAATATTTTATTTTATTATGGCATAGTTAAAGTAAAAATTACACAAAGTATGGATGTTTTGCAATCAGTATATTTGGAGAAACAGAATACAATACAAGTATTGGTTACTCATTTATCCATCACAGGACAGTAAGAGTTAATGCTTACAATATCTATTAAAACAAATTTGTGCTTAAAATTATTATCATTATCCAAATGCTAACGATTACTTAAGTGATTATTTTTTACCACATATCTTAAGATGCTTTGAATTTATAGCTTTTATTGAAAAAAAGTTACCTCCATAAGTCGTGATAAATCGCTTACAACCATACTTTTGATAATAATGATGGAATCGAAATATGATAGTTATTGACAGATATATCATAATTTTTCAAATCTAATTAATCCGACATTAAATGCATCATTCTTTTTGTATAACTATTGATTTATATGGCATAACTTTCTTTATTATTATTATTATCATTTAGATACATTAAGTTTATTGCGATAATTCGGTTAATAAAGCAATAAATTAAGTGAAGCTCAAACTTGAATTTTTATAATGTTTTTACTGAAAAATAATCTTAGTGACTTTGTTTTTTCTTCTTTTTTCAGGTAATGACGTGATTCACTTTACTACATTTGACAGACGAGGTATGACAGTTTTCGTTTTCTGAATCTACACACATGTTGTAATATATACTCATATTTGGCAGTTAGATAATGTTCGGTAAAAAATGAGTTTTGATTTAATATAAATATTTTCTGTACATGCCATATATCATTCACCAGACCGTATTAATTATAGATCTCCATAAACATCTGCACGAAAATATGACGATATAGATATATTTATTGCCTTGGACAATACATTCACGTCTACAATTCGTTGTTAAAGCCTATTGCCAAGTAAATAAATTCATCAAATTGTTTCAATACTGCTTCAGCTGCTGCTGTCATCTACAGTCAACGGAATACTGTATATCTTGATTAGTTAAACGGTCAACACTAAATTTATAATATCATACTATTGCACACGCTGGCTTTACTAGTTTTTGATTTATTATTTATATTATCGATAGTTTTGTGGATATAAATAAACATTAACTTGTGTCAGTTAGTTCAACTAGACATGCATCATGTTAAATTTCTCTGCCTTTTAAACAACTAGCATTAACAACGTTTTAAAAAAAACAACTTTTCTAGTCATGGTTGCTTGTCACTTTCTTCCGTATTTTAGTACGGCTTCAATAAGATTGAACCGAATGGAATAATGGCATGACTCGGCGATACACAGTTCTCTAATTACAACCGCATTCTCGTCTCTGCTGAAAAACCCCGCGTGAATGTTTAGCTTTAAGCTTCAGTGGTGTAATTAAAAAGCTTCAAATGGAACTTCAAGCTCAAACAAAAAGAGGAAACCAAACTTTTAGCTAATGACGTATTTGGGTAATTCTTATTAATACGGAGATGTTATAAATGCTCACTTAGCACGAAGCACTCAAACTAAAATATATTTTATTTCGTTTTATATTTATTTCTTAATTTAGTTACCAATCATATGACAGATAACTCTTGCTAGTATATACACTATAACACTTACTACAACATATTGGTTATTCAGAATATGTGCAGTATTTTGCAATATACTATAAAATAATCAGAAACCGTCTAGTATAATATTGTTGAATAATGTCAATACAACTTATTTCTGTTTATTTTTCTGGATTGTCAATTAATTATGAATAATTTTTTCCCATTTTTTTTTTACGAAAGCGTTTATTTTTGACAAGAACTCCAAATATTTTCTTTATCTTGTTTGCTCTGAAATTTGAACATACAAATCTACACAGTGTGAGGATATCCTCTACGGAAGTAAAGTATATGGATGTCCGGAATATGAAGGAATTATTGGACAGTTTATTTTTCACTAAAATCGGTTTTCAGATAATTACTCAGCCCAATGGGTATCTAGTCCTGCATTTTTTTGCTTTTAAAAATTCGACAGATGTGGTAATCGAGCTTGTATTTTTAGATCGCAAGGCACGCACTCTTACACCTACACTATCGGGGAGATCAGTTACTATTTTACTAGATTTGGTTAAATGAAAGTATTCAAATATTATTTTACATTGTCCAATCCAATTCAATTCAGCCTTACTGAACAATCGTGCACAAATTTCTTTTTCATCTGACATAATGCAATTTTTTTTAAATTTAAGTAGCAAAATGAAATTAAATTCTTTGTATTCGCATTCTTTAAACGCCAATGTCCCTGGATGGCAGGCTGCCGCAAAGGCATGGGTTGGCGTGGGCGGCATCTCGTCCCGCCTAGACCGCGAAGTTTACCTTTCGCTTCGTTACACTTGGCCTCTGCTTTCGCGTTTTGGCATTCGCTGCCGCCTCGCTGCTCAACGGATGCATCTTTTGAACTGCATTTACGGCCAGTGCACCCCGGCCCAGTGTGTACCTATCCTGCTATCATTAAATATTTTTCAGCGCACACATATTCGATCACGTATTTAACTTGAGATATACTGTATACACACTATCATAGGCTTATAGTATTCATACAATGGAACCTGCAATTTACCTGCAATTTGCCTACAATCCATATACTGTCATTTCAAAATGAAGATTAGGATAAAGAGAGGTCACATATTATACAGTCCGCGTCAACAGTTTTGTACTGATGGATAGGCTCATTTTATATCATGCTCAACTCGCATGCTGTCGTAATCTTAATCATTGCCTTGAATTTACCATAAATCTCAACTGAAAAAAAGAAGCTGTACATATCTTTCTTAAAATACCGTTTCATTTAAATCTTTATATACTCTTGATGCCAATTAAAAGATTTATATCTTAATGGCACTTAACAGACATCTTTAAAAAGGGTTTGCTTAAATTATAAATTCAATAAGCCCCAAAATAATAATAAAAAAGATACATAGTATACAAATCGCTCACAGTCCAATGTTGACAAGTCCACTTTTAGCTGAAGATGACTTAATAATATTATCTTGTTGCACCATACTATATCTATGTCTCGTATTAATTTGGCAATTCGAAGTTGTTTAAATATATCGAAATAAATTCCCAAGTAAATTTGACAACTTCATTCGGATCTGTGACCTACATTGCAATGTATATATTTATTTGTAATTCTGCTATTTTTTTTCAACTTTATCAGAAGTGTGTCATTCGTAATTAGCTCTACGAATAAGTCATTTAAAATGCGTTTTTTTTTTATAAATATCAAAATAAACAGTTTTAAAGTAAATTTTCAGTAAAATTTTCAAAAATTCACTTCACCAAAAGCCATCGATAAATTATAACTGTAGTAGCTGAGAGATTAGAGCACGCGTCTTTGTTTTTTATATATAAATACGGGTTCGATTCATAAAGCTGCTTGATTTTTAAATCCAAAAATGCAAGACCGGAAATTTAATGCCTGGAACAATTAGTTGACGACTAAATCTCAAAAATCTGTTAAGATGTATCTTCACATTGCCGAGATTTATATTTCTTGGGTGGACATCTTTACACCGCTTACATTTATCTATATACACACTTCTCTTTCGTAGCAAGCATATTACAAAAAATATACATTATATAACATTCACGTATTGTTGCCAATGTGTTCATACATTGATAGCAAAAAAATGTAAACCATTTAATAGTCGTTTTGGCAGGCTCGTTGATGTTTTTGGGCAATAAACCAATCTCCGTTATGTTACGTAGTAAAATCGTGTACAGACACTAACGACAATGCATCGCATTCACTACATCCGATACATGACAACGGCCATTACACGAATTTCATTTCATTGACAGCATTATTTATGCACTGCGCTTTTCCGGTTAGCATTTTTATCACAATTTCGTGCTACGTGTCTGCCGTGGCAATTTATTTCCATACCTGGGTCGTGAAACTGCGCCCGACGTGTCCCGCGAACGCATCCTGCATGCCCAATTCGCGGTGCATGCCTGCAATGCACATTCCCGTGTTATGAATTTATGATTCGGTCAGTGCAAGCTTTCGCTGGACGAAGTTAGTTCTTTTTCGAAAGTTTTCCAGCCAGCTTATCTGTAATGCGCTCGCTCAGTCGGCGGTGATGTATTTATATTTATATTATATAAAATGCTTTCAGTTTGGAGCGATTGATACGTATAAAAATGTAACCTTTTCAGCCGATTGTGATTTTTCGAATCATCTTAAATTGAGTTTATTATTTGTTTAATTTTGTGCTTGTTAGACGATTTGTTTCCCCGACAGCTGAGAGGTCAGGGTACTCGCCTCGCATCCGGGGAATGCGGATTCGATTCCCACATTTGCTGGATTTTTTTTGATGGATGGTTTGATATTGTTTTATAGACAAAGTCACTAAATTTTTCTTTTCACCGTATTATATAGACAAAAATATTATTGAAACTATTTTATGTGACAAATTGAATCTGCTTAATCACTTTTTATGCTAAACAAACAATTAACTCCCGGAAACAAACTTCCCAGCCACTAAAATCTCACTTTAATAAGACACCATGTAATTCGTGTTTTGGGTAGCCGAGAGATTATCGGGATATACGTGTTTGTTTTCCATATCTGTTAGATATTTTTGAATCCGTAAATGCAGGACTAGGTGCTTATTAGGTTGAACAATTGCCTGAAAACCAGTACTCATGAATAATAATTTATTAAATTTAGAATAGAAGAAATTTATGTCTTCGCATTTCGAAGATCTAAATACTTCACTATTGTAATGAATAGGGTACAAAATATTACAATACATTTTATCCTCCTTATGTTTTCCACATAAAGACACAAAGCGACCATGTCCAGGCGCTTCAAGCAGTACTTAGCGTTACACATATATATTTTTTTCAATCTAACGTAACCTTACTTTATACTAGTTTATATTATATATTACTAGATATAGTCATTAAATACAATATGATTAACAAAACTATTAGTTGCTAAATAGTAATTTTCATCATAGGTATGTTAGAGTGTACACCGTCCCGTAATTTTCAAATTTCTTATCTATTTCAAAAAAACTTATAATTATTTCATATATGTATTACACATTGGTGTGTATTTTTTATTAATATGAAATATTTATATTTTATTTTACAATTAAAACGATCCAGATTGCGTTCATTCGCAACTGTAATTTATGTTTCATAAGTTTTACATTTCTGGATTTGTGTATCTGCGGTAAACATTTCTCGTCGATCTCGCTCCCCATCAATGACATTGGAGTCTTTGTTTTATATTCACGTCGCGCCCCTAATCTCTGCCCCCGGACAAAGTCCGCAGATAATCGAGATTCCCAAAAGTTGCGTTCACATCAAAGTCATCGGAGCTTTTCGTTTTTAAGGCCGCGTGGCCCGCAACTTAATGTCCTCGCCAGTGACGGCACATGACAATACACAAAAGTTATTCCATCCTATACATTACTGAGATTTTTTTTCACTACAATATTGCGTTTTTTTTGTGGAACACACTTCTTGACACTTGTTATTTGTACAAGGTAGTGTTTTCAACACTTAGTTATTCATTGTACACACCTCTAAAGATACAATAGGCAATACTTAAAAAAACTTGATTTCTTATATTGCAATAAATCACATGTTAATAACATGGTGATGACTGTTCCTTTAAAGGAACGGTAATAGTGTCTGGGTTTTAAATAAATACCTAACACCAGGACGACCGATAAATACGTGTACATGCTTGAATCGGTATTTGTAGTATACCATTATTATTTAATTAAATTGGCCACACTGTATCTCACATTCTGGTATTTGTATTTACTTGCATCCTCTTCGAATAGGAAACTAACTGTACACTACAAAAATGACCAATCCGGAAATTGAAATATTAAATAGATATCTTTCTTATCAGTATTATACTAGTTTCTGTTACCGGACATTGCTTGGGATAGATTCAAACTCACTATTTATTCAAAATTATTTTATTCATTATATTATTACAACTGTATTTTAATACTAAGTAGTATTACTAGTAGAATAACTAAACTAACAGATATATCGACCGCGGGCATGCTTCTATTGATCAATGGAGTATTATACAAACATGCACTAACGTCACTGATTTTTTACTGGACATTTACTGGAAAATTACATACAAAATCTATTTTACAGATAACTTTATTGATTTTTTTAGTGGAAATAGCAGAGAGTAATGTGCTCTTTCATCTGGCATTGTTAACTTAAAATACTTAAATAGTGGACATAGAATAGTTTGGTCTTCAGCAAGCGACTTTGTCATATACAATATTTCAGATTTTCAGTCTCTTTATAATCATCGATGATAATGTTAACATCGTTGATTCAACTATTAGCATATTTTGGATATATATGAAAATAACAAAAACATTTGGAGGATTTTTTCTTTCACGTATTCCATTTAAAGAATGGATAATCTGGAACAAGTAAACGTATATTCGTATATTTCCGTTACTTTGGAAATCATCCGTGGTAGTATCCGGAAATATCCGATATAGTGTGCTTAAATAAAACCATAGAAAATGTGATTTTAAAATTGAAAATAGATTTAGTGATTTATTACAACTATTGACTACGTTTATTTGTTAATACTTATCGGTAAATAATTTGTGTTAGTTAAAAATTTATACCGCAGATATATAATTATAAATTAATATATTTTCTAAATAATTAGTGGGTAAGAGATAAAATGTTCGCTAGAGGATTTCGAATGGCACTTTTTGGAGTACGACGCTGCGTCCAGAGTCTTAGCCTGGGCGGGTAAACAAATCTTCAAACGGCCAACTCCGCCCAAGATACTTCCGCCCATTCCGAAAACAAACGCCATCAACTTGGAATTAATCGCCAATCCGCCCTTCGCTCTTTGAGACATAAAAGATATTTTTGTCTTAAACCTTTAATGATTTGTATTACGTATAAATCAGTATCATGCTTTTGTTCAACTGGCTTTTAATCTAACAATGAAATTAGAATATAATATATTTTTATTGAACTCGTGCTTTATTAATAATTATCAATAATGTATTAAATAATGTTGGCGAATTTTAATTTATGTAATTTTTCGATCATACATATTTGTATCGTGCCATTGGGATTCATAATAACTTAATTATTTACCCGTGTACTTCTTAATTTGTAATTTTTTATTTATTTATTTTGTATGTTGCAAACGTCATAAATTATCAATTCGAAGCATTTACAATATGTTATAATAACATATGGAATAAATTTGTTGTATACAAAACATATTATAAAATATATTAGAAGCCAATCAATTAAAAATAACAAGTACAACATTTGAAAAGAAGACAAAGAGAGCTTTCCCAGTGAGTTGAATAGATTCTCATTTAGAAATTTATAAAATATCATCATTCTTAACTCATTCTCACTGATTTGGAAGATATCAATAGCCGAGGCAATTTCGTTAAACATCACGGTTGCTCTCCGCATTGGCATGGATACTGGAAAGTTAGCTTTGCATTTAGGAATAAAAAGGAGCTGATGTTCTCGATTTCTCAGGTAGATATCAGGGACGTACAGACCAACATTAGCCAGAGTAGCAAATTTATCAATTAGACCACGCATAAGTCGAAAAAAATACGCCGTCCAAAAAATATTTCTCTTTAGTTATAGCTGTAATAAAAAAGCATACCCAAAAGTTGAATATATTGAGAATATTGAAACACCAGCACTTTTAGGAAATTTGCTTTATTTCTCGAAATATACTGATTTCAATACTCCGTGTCTTGCAGCCATAAGATTCGAACTCCTAATTTCTAGCACCGAAGTGCGCACACTAACTTCTCGGCCACGGGCTTATAATAATGATGATATGTTTCCTTTACTTCAGCATCAGTAAAAATATTTTTTTCTAAAAATATCAACCGAATCTTCATTTAAACACACATGAAAAACATTACAGTTAAAAATACATTATATTATATATTTTTTTTTGTGTTAATTCATTGACGTGGAAATATTGTGGGTTTAATTATTGTGAGATGAAAAGAAATTATTTCCTCTGACATTAATCGAATATATACTCACAAGACATTTTCTGTGTTAGTTTTAAGTGTTTACACCGTGAACTGTCGCCTTCTAATTGCTATCCCCAACAACTTTGAGGTGTAAAGTTTTTGCACCAACGTTGCTACCTCTGTAAAATATTTACTCCTTTGCTTCCGAATAACTTTTAAGTTACGCTTTTTTAATTTGTCAAAGACACTTTCTTGTACTCGAAAAAAAAGTTCATATGGCAAAATATTCTTAATACTCTTATGGAATTTTTTTATAGTGGACGTTAAACGTGACTTTCAAGACATTTTTTTAATAAAACCATTAGTTGGAATAATTCAGTCGATGAATTCTAACTTTTTGGTGCTCAATTTTTCGTTTTTATACGTTATCTAAGACCACCTTGTTTGGCTTCGGAAAATTTTGAATATTTTCCGTTGATTACGTAAGTAAATTAGGTCCGCATAGCTCACTTGTTTATAGACTCATTACATACATATTTATTTCGTCAAGTTGGTGCTAGTTGGTGACTAGCCACCGTTGTCTGATCTCTTTGATAAGCGATTCTCAACCGGGGTGTATATGGCTCCCCAGGAGGCTACAGAGACCTTCAAAAGAGGCACAGACAATATCCATTACGTGAACTACTAGATAGAAATTACGAACGAAAAATTTCTGCATGAATGTATGAAAGTAGAATTTTCAAGATAGAGCGCGACTAAAAAATCAGGGGGACACATTTTTTTAACTCAAAAGGCGACCATAGTCCAAAAAAGATTGAGAATCGCTATCTTAAATTACAGTAGTTAAAGTTTTTAACTATTTCGATTTATTTCAATAGTGTTCATAAACAAAATGAAGAGAATTTAAATCATTACAAAAATCCTCTTCGGGATCTGGACTATTTTCATCATGAAGATCAATGAAGATATGGTTTATCTGAAAAAAATTGGAAAGTTACTTGGAAACTAAAAAATTTACGAACGGCTTTTCTATCAATGATCATAGACATTTTACAATTACAATTCAATTTATATTCACAGATAATAACGTTTAAAATTTCCGTTAAATCCATGAAAAATCCATGATGAGTATATATGAGTTTAGTATGGTTAACGCTCACACGTATCATGAATGATTAAATTGAAGACTTATTCTGTAACTATCTTGAATGTCGGTCCACGTTCTATTGTACACGGCTACATAGTGGTTATTGATACTGTCAAGTGATATTGAAGGGAAGTCTCATTTACTTAGAAGCACTTCGGAAATTCACACAGTCAACTAAAGAATTCAGACGCATTGAGTTAAACTCGATATGTATACAAATCTACTGGATGGATTTTTGTTTATATCTAGCGTATAATTATCTTTCTATTTACATTACCATCTAATGTATTTTATTTTCTGGTTCTTACTAAATGTCACAAACCACTGACATTAATTAATTTAATCTACGATATGCCCGAGAACTGAGCTTGTGTACTTCGGAGGTTGTGCGTCCGAATTATACAAAAATAAAAGATCTAGAACTGGATACCCAATACATTGGTAAATTGGCTGTCAGTGAATTCTCTTGAAAAAATCTAAAAAGGTTAAATCTTCATATTAAAAATATAATATCCATGTGATCTATTTCACTTTCAGTATAGTGGAAACTTTCATACTGCGGCGATGTATATGCTTTACTTTTAATAAAGTAAAAAGTAGTCTCTCCGGTAGCGTAGTTGGAAGCGTGCGTGCCTAGCAATCCGAGGAATGCGGATTCGATTGTCACATCTGTCGGTATTTTAAAAAATCCTAAAATGTAAAATTTTGTAATTCCCAATGTGTTAAGCAGTTGTCTGACAAGAAATTCTCGTGAAAAAATAATCTGTCAAGACGTTTTTGCATTGCGGAAATTCATATACTCCTCCATCGGAGTGGATATTTTTGTAGATCAATATGCTCCACTTTGGGAGCAAAAATTATATCAAAAAATAAATAATAGAAGCAGGAATAATTTATAAAATAAGCATTTTTTTACTATATTTACTATATATATACGAAAATTGGACATATAAATCAATATACAATGACCAACAAGGAAGGGGTGTTTATATTTTTCATTGCATCACTCTTATAATGCTATAAATTATTATTAGAAACCGTTGAATCGTTATAATGTTAAACCGACTCATTCTTACGTTATTTAATTCTTTCAATACGAGTGACACATACGTGTGTGTCCATGCAAAAAAACACAACCACATTTCAGTAGATTTATCATAACCAAGCGGTGTGTATATAAGCTTTGATCGATGAGCAGATCATTAAAAATAAATCAAGAACTTTTCATATTTTTAACAGGAGCCTCGTATGTAACAAGTAGATTTTGACATTTGTATCGTCATGCAGCCGTTTTTATCGATAGTGTTTTTTTATTATGGCCGCCCAAGTTGAAGTCTGTTCACCCGATTCA
>JAGVSQ010012659.1:0-11504 GCA_022683975.1 Rhyacophila evoluta
TCAACCGACATATGGGGACACTCCCAGAGGATGTGATTGGCATCCTGCATTTCGCATTGGAACTAGATGAAAAATCTACTGCAGATGTTTTTAAAGACGCGAGTTTTGATTCTTCTTCTTCCGATCAGTCTGGTATTTGAGAAGACTATCAGTTATTATTTACGTGGTGTATTGAAAGGATGCTGGCATGATCTGAGAAGCTACAAGGCGACTGGCGGGTGATATGAAATCTTGATGACAACAGGTGGTGGCTATATATTATATGTCAATATACTATATATAGCCAGATAAGGAAAACAAATAATTCTCGTGAAAATAATCTGTCAAGACGTCTTCACATTGCGAAGATTCATGTACTTCATATACTTTCAGAGTGAATATATTCTCACTGTGCAGATCCCATGTGCTCCACTTTCGGAACGAATGTGGTTGATATATTTATAGATATTTTATATGATTAAACAAAATACAGGATGACTTTTATTAAATGAACGCCTGCCAAGAAATCCTCGTGCAAAACAAGCTGTCAAAATAAATCTTCAATTAATTCTTTATATAGCCAATAAAGTTAAAATAATCATAGTAAAAAAGCCAAATTTATCTTTGAGTGTATGTAATACATAATATGAATATTGAATAGTTTATTGAAATATTTAACCCTTTAGCTGATACGATCTTTTAAAAACCTCTTATGACCATATTGTATAAAAATATATATTTTTATTAGGGCATACATTAAATAAAAATTGACGTGACTATTGAAAATTATAACTATTTCTGCTCCAAGCTGTTATCACGAACAACGATATATTGTTGTTTAGCAGTCAAATGGTTAAGCATATATTAAATTAGATATAATATCACATCATACTATTTAATGATATGTGATCGTAAAAGCGCAATCATGTTCGTACAGCATATGAAATAAATTTATTTACGGTTGGTACGATTTAAAAATTTCATCCCACCATTGATCCCAAATCGTTAACATAAATAACCGTCCATTACGATCTCTCAAATTACTGTTTTGGAAAACGTTCACTTTATGTAATTCTAACTATTAAATTAAATGAATAGACCATCACGTCATTATTATTTTTGAACCCTTGTGAATTAGTCGGTCATATCGTGTTGAAAAAAAAAGGTTTTTTTAAAGCAATCATCTTGGAAAGAGTTTGGATAATATTTTGGACCTTCAATCAGTATTGATTTGATTGGAATACATCCATTTTTTATTATATAATAGACTGATATAAAAATAATCTTTTATCGCGTTCATAATTCATCGATATATCCATATGATTTTTAAAGTAAAGTATTCGAATTTATATTATGATTTGATTCTGAAAACAAAAAATCATCGTATCAATATTTATCAAAAAATAACACGTATGCAATAGCATTAGTTAATATATGTATTGAGCGATTGGTTATCGAATAGCTCTAGTAAGAAATGGTTGTTTCATATTGTAGAAATAAATGTAACTTTTAGTGTGTGTTGCAAACAACAAATGTAAAAGAAATATGACATTAATAAAGCGTATATTACTGTCCGTTCAGAAAGTAAAGTGTATGAATGTAAAGTGGATGACCAATTTATATTAATGGAGTGTGTGATTTTTTATCGAGAGATTCCGTTGTCAGTCAATTAAAAGAAGATTGGCGTATGTTTGCAAGTTCGAATCACACCGCTGTTGAATTTTACGGCAAGTTAAAATACAGTAACCATACATATGTATTCAATTATATAACCTCCAGGATATAAAGTGTATATTCTATCCTCAAGCTGTGAAAATGTAATTATGTGAACGTATTGTTTTTTACGGGAATCAGTAGTTGGTTAAACATTGAACTCGTAATGTATCCAATTCGGGATTTTAATTAGCGATCTTTGAAGTGGAACGATTCATAATGTATCAATTATCAACCTTTTGGAAATCCTTTTAAAGTTAATTAAACATATGACGTTGATACTCAAATACGGATAAAATCGACGTAATATTATATTTAGTTTGGAATTGCTTTTGTTTTAAAATTTTAGTTTATTATGACAATAGGACGATATAATTTTTTTTTTTTTAGCTGTAGTATAATTTAAAACAATTCCTTAACAGAATAGTAGTACGTTCAACTAATCCTGAAATTTTAAGCTACGAAAATATTGCATTGAAAGAGTGATTATTCAACGTATCAAACCGCAATTTATTTAAGTATGAGTATAAATAAGTTCTTGTGCAAGTGAACGGCTTGAATATCAACAAGTTAGTCCAAGCGTTAACATGGTTTATTGCCTTTAATCACTCTCATATTAACGATAAGTTATTTCAACAAGAAACTATTGCAAAACACAGTAAATTCTACTTACCTCCTGCGTAATGCATACCAAAATGATAATAACTTGGATTAACAACATTTGAACGGTTTATATAAAAATTACTAAATACCGGTTAGCGCAAATCTGTCACATAGATTATCCGGTATTATGATTTCTGTGGCATTTTAAAACACTATCCGTGTGTCTTTGATAAATGAATCGTGCAAATGTAGGTACTCAATTAATAATCTAGAGATATTTGTTTCATTCGCACAGCAGCGGATCGAGACCATTCAAGGCCCTTCAGAATAACATATTATTTGTTTACTATTGTTTTTGTTTTGAATTCAACTATGACAACTAAGTCTCATAAATATTTATTTTGATTATTTGAAAACATTATACAATATTTTTAGTCTCTAGTTGATAATTAAACTCAAAATAACAGCTAAAATATAATAACGTATTAAAATGTCAAGTTGCCAATTTTTGGCGTTTGAGAGAAGTTTTTACAATAATAAAGGTAAGCAATAGTAAAAATCATGTTAATTGTAGTAAGAATTTACATGAATATCTACTGCAGATCTTACCAAAAATTTATCATGACTTTAGTAAGCAAAAATAAAACCGACAAAATCCACATATTATGCTAGTTATGTTCTGCTATTAAAAGAAAAAGATCGAGAACCTGTATACAAATTTCGGAATTCGCTCCCCCCCTCCCCCCCACATAGGAAAGACGCGTCTCCTAGTTTGGGAAGATATGGTCCACTGGAATACTCTTGGCAGTTTGAAGGGTTTTTATCGATTGCAGCATGATATTCCCTCCAATAATTGGAAATGGAGTATACTAGTAGAGTAAGAATTACTAGGTGCTGATCTTATTGAGGCTGAAGTTTTAGTGAACTATATTAATATCCTTAGTAAGTAAAATCTAATGTAATATAATATATGGAAGTGGATAGTTTCTTGCAAATTTAATTATCGTACTGACACAATAATATCACGCTGATGGATTATATGCATCGTCAGTTGCTTGGACGATATGCTAAAAGGCTATATTAAAATTCGCTACCTATTTATACTCGTAATGTTACAATGTAAATTTTATAGGCAAAGACCACGACGAGTCTCAAGATGTCCTCCGAAGAAATTTCCATTTGATGAAGGTAGTACGTTAGCGGTAATATCAAGAGCGAGCGAGATAGAGACGATATTATTATTTACATTTTCCAGCATAAATCATTCCGGCGAGTGAGACAGCAAGCTTTCACCTGAGTTGTATACCGGTACGTGCATTTCCACGTGAATTATTGCCGCGTTAATTACGTAACTTTACATGCGAAGATGCTTACAATTAAACTTCCATTCCGCCAAAGCTTACTTGCCTATGTGTCTCTTTGTTAAAATATTTCGCGTAATAAGGCAGCCTTTTTATTGAAATATTGCCAGTAAATTCATCTGTCTAACCATAGAAGACATTCATATGCCACCGTACAATGTTCAACTAAGTACAATAAAACAACTTAGAAATTTACCCAGTCGGTGAAATAAAAAATACACTACAGCAATTTTTTGTATAAGAGCGAGCTTTTATCATGTATTGTACACCTACACATTTTTATTAACCGATTTGGATGTGAATTTCATTCGATGTTGAAATATAATACATTTTTTAATAACGTAAATACATATTAGAAAAATATCATAAAAATGTATTTGCTACTGTCACGTCTTTTTAAATATAATTGAAATCTTTGTTCTTTATTTTGTAAGCAGAAATCATATTAGATTATATAAGCTAAGGATGTTTTGAATGGATACCATTTTCTTTTTACAGTAGCTAAAGATCGGTAAGTCAATGTTGTCAACTATTTTAATTAGATGGTACGTAAGTATTATCGTGATTTATTACGTATTTTATATTAAATAAATGTTTATTAAATGGTCTCCCCAATATCGCAGAGGTAAGTGTGCACGCTTTGCAATCCGGAAAATGCAGGTTTGATTACCACATCTAACTATTAAACTATTTTATTAGATTGATCAATTGGACATTTTTCGACTGACTTGATGATAGTTTGATAATGAAAACAATCTTTAAAAATTTACACTTTAGTATAATTCTAACAAATAAAGTGTAATAAATAATGAGTTTATTTGAAATATCATAGAGACATTAAATCAATATTCATAACTGAATGAAATATATCTTTTGTTGTAATATTAATTGCAATTAATATAGCTCATATGTTGAGAGCAAGATAAACTTTGTAACATGAATAAAATACTGTTCGTACATACCAAGGTGTTAATTATTGCAGTTTCCATATCCCTTACCGACACAGCGCCATGCATTTCTTCGGAATTTATTGCTCTGCAAAATTAATTTCATTATAACTACTGCGATATTAAACGTCTCATTTTAACAAACGCAGAAGAATTATAGCAAGATTTTCCGAACACACACAATTATAATTACACACACTCATAAAAGTGTATCCGTGTAATACACATTCCGAGAAAATATAACCGCTTCTCGAGGTGTGGTAAATTTAACAAGCCTTCTCAACATCAAAAATATTTAAATAAAAAAAGCTCTTGTACACTTTTTTTTATTTGACTCAAACATCAATCTACCGATTTAATAACACAGATAGAAGATTTTATTGCGATTTTTCACTATACATAAATAGAGGAAATATTTGTAATACGTATAAAAAGCTCCTTCTGAAGAATCTAAACAGCTTTAGATTTAAAGTTCTAACGTGCTGATAGACTGTAAATGGATTGTTTAAAATCTTTAATTTGATACTCTAAATCTATACGATGGAGTACATCTAGTCTTGTAAAGTTTAGAGTAGCGTCAGTCCATGGTGACAACAAGGACTTGCAAGTTCTTTTTTACTTTATCCAGCCTTCGTTGTGGTATACCAGTGCTCTATTCTCATACAATCTAAATGTAGTTATCTTATTTAAAAACAGTGTTTGTATGTTGAAATATGAGTATTTTGCATAATATTATACATTATATACATCGCTAATAAAAATAATGATGGATTTCCGATAATAGCATTCTTCTCTAACGGAATGCGTTTATATTTGAATAATAAACATATGCTAGTATATATATATTTTACGCCATATCGGCAGCAAAAGTATAGATATGAACTCTTGGATGAAGATAGACGACGGTTCATTGAAAACGTCTTGAACAAAGAACATACAAATTGATATGAACTGTTAAACGTACAAAAAGAGGCTCTTAAAATTATGATCATCTTTCAAAAGTTAAAATACGAAGAATTAATAAATTAATATAAAATATACATAGCACGTGTACGTGTTAAATAAGTAATACATTGAGAAATGCTGAGTCTCACCTCCCTACTTGAACTTGGGGATATTTTCAGCACATAGTATTTTCATTAAAAGTGACACATGTAGTGAGTTAATATAAGGCACATAAATATCGAAGCGCTTACCTTTGGATGTTTCAGTACCTACGTATTATTATTATTTGGTGTGTAAGGTGTGTTTCAAACCAGGGGATTCACCGTACAAGCCATACATTGTACTCGTATAAACATATACACACAGCGCACAACAACTTATTTCACGGATCCTTCCTGCGAAGTAATACCAACACGTAAATTATTTTACAGCTATTTAAATCATCTATCTTTACTTTAGTTATTTTATTAACCTTTTAGTTCCATTAACTTGATAAAATGAATATTTAAAGTTTATGAATCACAGTGCATAAATAATATTATATGATAATAATATTGTGCATAAATAATATTGCAATAACGGCAAAATTTAAATTTGGACATTATTTTAGTTATGTTTGTGAATGTTGTCGACTCATATATTTTTTTTTATGATTTTTAAATGCAGCTTATTTAATATATATATTTCTACTATATTCGCTCGCAACGTGGAGCATATGGATCAGCACAGTGTGAAGATATCCACCCCGAAAGAGGAGTATACGGATCTCCGCGATGTGAAGACGTCTTGAGAGATTATTTCTCACGAGAATTGTTTGTCATACATACAATTGCTCAACACAAGGGGAATCCAGTCCTGCATTTTTTAAATCCGACAGATGGGGAATCGAACCCGCTTTCCCGGATTGCTAGGCTAGAAATTATATATATTAATATATATATATATATTAACATGTATAAATATCACTCCTATTTCTAGAAGAATAATGATAACTCGAGTTTTTTGTTAAAATAAAAATATATAATACTACTGTCAACCTCTTCACGGATAATTAAGCTCCGCATAATCGGCGATTTGCTGTACCAAAGAATATTTTTTTAAGTAAAAATTATGCAACATTACTCGATAGAAACGCCAGATAACAATTATTGATTTGCTGATCTGCCATTAATGCATTTGGTAACTCTTGATTACTTAATACTTGTAACGTTCTGATACTATTATATCTATTGGTGTTAAGTATATTACCTCTCGTGAAGTGTGCGTATACACTACTGTACAGAACAACGACAACGTATCGGATCAGAGAGAGTTTATATATTAGCACACCGTTTTCTCACGGCAATAATTCACATTGCAAACATAATTGGAAATTTTCACATCACTCTGTGTGACTAACGTCCTCGTTCTTCGTCTCTTGCTGTAGTTTCCACACACCTCAAGAGGTATGTTATGGTATGTTTAATTCCTGGTGGATATGATAATTATTTCATTAACAATGTTTGTGTTTAGGATGCGATGAAGGAACGACTCCATATCGTTGATTAAGATTACATTTAAAAATACAGTGTTCACTTATTTACGTGTATTGTAAATTAAAAGTTCGAGACATATAAACACACGGTTTTTGAAAATTGCATCACTTGCAAGTTTCCAGAGCTTATTGTGAAATTCGTCAAGTATATGTTGTATTATACAATTTATAAACATGTCAAGTATATAAATAAAAATATAACTGAAAATAACTGGAATATTTAATCTTGTGATCTGGAGCTCTTGTCGTACATAATTATTACAATTTATCAATTCAAATAAGATATAAATTTAGGTATATATTGATGCACTCAGAGATATTTGCGTCTAAAACGTTGCTACGTTCATTAATCAATTTTAAAATCTATGTCAGTGATATTTTTTGGTTTTTCAATCCACGAAAATATTGACAACTATAAAGAAATTTTAATTACGTAGTGCTTATTACTATATATTCATATAATGAATTAGATTATATTATATGAATGTGTTTTAGTCAAATAAGTTTGTGTCAATGTTTTAAACATTACCGAAAAATATGAACATAAAATTAATACTACCTATCGTTGAAATGGTTAATAATAATTATCTTTTATATTGCTTCAAATGTAATTATAAACTGACAAAATCCTTGTACTTAACATACTATAAAAATGCTATATAAAAGAGTAATGAGTTAATAATCAAATTTTATCGATCTACGGAAATACAAAATATGGAGCTTGATTTCATTTAGCGAAGCTCTTACCAACCTGTCATATAGTGTATATTTCTAAGCTTACATATCGAAGAATCGTAGAGCGCTACGGAGCTACGACAAGGCTATAGTCTATGCAGTTTGTTCCGTAATGCCATCACACCACCTCACCCCCCTCTACGCCAACCAGCTTCCGTTCATCTTCAACTAATCGCTTTAGCAAAAATAGTTAATTTACTTTTCACCGGCGGCTGTCGCACAGGTATTTGTAACGTCCACAGTTTGAGAACATACACCAACACTCACTCATTATTCATCATGGCAGTTTAATTCTCATATCATCAAAAAATATTTATATTTAAATTTTTAAAAGATAATTTTAATTATCTACGACAACCGCCTTGTTGGCCAATTGATTAAAGTGTCCACTTCGGTCTCAAATATCGCAGGCTCAAATTTGCAATAACATAAAGATTTAAAAAAAATCATAGATGTAGATTTTAATGATAAATTAATTGATTGACAAATAATCAATATAACAATATCAATAATGATAATAACAAATAATCCCTCTTAAAAAAATATTTTATATTTTTTATAATCTTTTGAAATAGGTTTTTGCTGTTAGGTTACGAATTACTACGTACGTAGTTACGGACACGAATGATAAATTGGTTAAATACATCATAATCATACAAAACATTTTATTTTCATTCTAGCGTGATTATTTTTACAATCCTCGGTCATATGAATTTAATATTTTTATAAATTTGTTATTTTAAGAATTGTGTATTTTTTTTCACACCATATTTGCTCCAAAAGTGGACCATATTCATCTCAACAGTGCGAATATATTCGCTCCGGGAGGAGTATATGGATCTCCACAATGTGAATACATGTCTTGACAGATTATTCTTCAGACAACTGTTCAACTCAATGGGCATCTAGTCCTGTATTTTTGATTTTTATAAATCCAACAAATGTGTGAAACGAGCCCGCATTCATCGAATTACGAGGCGTGCACGCTAACCTCTACGCTACCGTGGAGACGTATTGAAAAAAAAGTATGGGAAAATCAAATGCTTAAACTTTCTGTAATTTGTTATTCTTTGTTTATTTTAAAAAACTAATAGAAAACATTTAAAGCTAGAAGTAAAACAGTTGACCTGAAAATGACAACCAATGTAACATGTAAAAATTTCGATACTGTGTGTTGTTTGGTAAAAGTTTTTGTGACAGTCATATAAGTAAAATTCCTGTTTTTTTATATGGTTACTGTCAATTTGAATTTCAAAAATGGAACGTATCAAATGTATTAAAAAGAAATCAAAATGACGGATCTAAAATTCGCAAATCATAGCCGTAAAAATGACCATTCAATATGACATGCCATTAAATTTGTTTACGCTTCTTTAAACAGCGAGTCCCATCGAAACTCGGTCCGGCATTTCATATTAAAGTCAATAGCCTAAGGGTGTTTTTATACATATGTCAATAAAATCTACCCCATCCGTGCGGCGATATGTAAACCCAATATCCATTGAAATCCACTCACAATTCCATTTCGATACAGAACATAGGTACAACGATAAACTTACGTACCTTTTCACGATTATGCCAGTGGCGGCGGAGTCACGTTATACATGTGTATAGTATACCACTGATTGCACAACTATAAAAAAACAACTGATAAATATTTATAAAACATCAACTATTGGCTTTTTTAGCTAGAGCTATAATCTAGCTATCATTTTAGTTACATTTTCTAGTTTATTATTTTTTTTAGGTTAAAAATATTTAATAAAAATTTCTTACACTAACCTTTTTTGATATTAAAGACATTTATTTAATTAGATGCATTATTATTATTATGTATACCATGTTCGCTTCCAGCGTGGAGCATAAATGGATCTGCACAGGTTGTAGATAGATGTCCACGCCGAAAGAGGAGTATATGGATCTTCGCAAAGAAAATTTTTATCGAGAATTGTTTGTCAGACAATTACTCCACCCGATGGGCATCCAGCCCTGCATTTGCGGATTTTTAAATCCGATAGATTGAGATTATTCATTATGTCATTAAAATTATGAGATCAGGTGAATATTGTTAAAGTTACGTGATAAAAAAACTTTATATTTAATAAAAAACTACATCGTGACATGTCTACATTTTTTTATATCAATAATCTAGGTATCTGTAAACGTAAAAGATGTGTTAAAAAATACTGTTATTTTGGATCGTAAAAATATTTGAGAAACGTTCAATGGTATGCGGGGGCGAGAAATTCTCGACCCTTTCGCACTGGACACGATCATCGTTCTAGGACCTGAAGCGAAATGTCAATTGATTGTCAATAAGTTGATTTGGGGATCTACCACTCTGTGTCTCATATGCTTGACATACACTCATATAAAAATACTGCGTAAATTCAAAAAGTTTTAACATTGTAGAATCTGTTATATATGTTAAATAAATGTATAGAACTGTAAATCAACCGAAATTATATGGCTGGGAATTAATTTATAAGTTATATAAAGTTGTAGATTATGTATACAATTATGTATTGTGTATTTTTTAAATGTTGTCTACCTGGTGACCAGTAAATAACTGTGCTCGCTTCGGGGTCCGAAGTTGTGAGTTCGAGTCCCACAGCTGCTAGGTTCCAATAGATTAAAAAATTATATGATAGCAAAGTTCTAATAAAAAGTTGAGAAAATATTCTGGAGACTGCCAATTCTGAAGTGGATATTTTTAAACTATTGAGTTTGAACGTTCACACGCTTCACTTTCTGAACGAACGTGAAAAAATGCCCATAATGATAAAGCATTCGCGATAATAAGAATAATAGATAAAATTAGCGTGATTCATTCGTTTTTATTTAATCCTATACTGTTCACTTTAAATTAGATTGTAGAATGTTTTGTGACTAAATAAATATTTGATTGGTGATTAAATGAAACAAAACATTTGGTATCAATAATAACCATTTGATTGTAATTGTAACAATATATCGTCATTTGTAAAATCAGCAAAAATGCTGGTAACTATCTTTTGCGTAACTATCTTTTGCGTAACTATCTTTTACGTCTTTACAAATAGTTTTTTTTTAATATCGCACATGTTGACGGTAGAATATTTAATACTATTAGTTTTACTTTTTAATAAAATACAATTAGAAATGCTTCTTTGTATTCAATTTCTTGCAAGGATTCTAATAATTTGAAAACATGGTAGCAGTCAAAGGATTAAAATAATTGATATTTACATGTTTTTATTACCTATCAAACAGTTTTTAAATTTTAGCCAATATTATATACCCCTAAGCTTATACGAGCTATTCGAGTAGTAAAAATACGGTGATATGTGAAGGAATATTTCATTTTACACAAAACCAACCCCAGCCGACGAAAGAGTATGACGGAATCCGCGAAACGGCCATAACATGCCGATTTGGCCGATAGAATTAAATGAAAATTCCACGATTTATGCTATTTTATTTGGCTTTGATGTTGTGAGTGGAACCAAGCGGTATTTTTTTAATAAAATATCCCTTATGAGACATATATAACTTTGATTATTGTTATCTGAATTTTAATATCACGATACGAGTCAGGCGATTGTGGAAAATTTCGTAGTTATTATTATATCAATTATAATACATGATTAATATTTTCGACTGATGGCGCTTGATGGAAATTGATTTTAAATTGTAAATTATTTAAAA
>JAGVSQ010012660.1:0-11503 GCA_022683975.1 Rhyacophila evoluta
CTCACATATGGAAGTTTACCAGTTTTAAATAATTCAGAATTTAAAATCAATTTACGTCAAGCACCATCAGTCGAAAATATTAATTAACATTCTTATCAATTTGGAATAACTTTTCAGTTTATTTCAATCGTTGTTTGGAAATAAAAGAGCACGTCGGCTTAAACATACTATTTTACTTTTTTATGTCCGTTTTAAAAGTGTTACTCGAAAACAAATATTCAATCTATCAATTGAGTTTATTTAATAAACATATTTTTTTGTACTTCATTTTACCATTTACGATCCGAAAGTGGATTATATGGATCTACAAAGTGGGATGATGGTCGCTCCGAAAATGGAACGAAGACATGTCTTGAAAGACTATTTTTCGTGAGAACTGGTTGTCAGACCTCGATTGCTCAACCTAATTGACATTCAGTCCAACATTTTCGTATTTAAAAAAAATCCAACAGACTTGGAAATCGAATTAGCACTCCCCAGTGTGCACGCCAATTTCGTGGTTACCGAGAAGAAGAGTATATTTATCTGTGAATTATTTGTGGCTAGTTTAAGAAATACTTCGGGCTGGACAGTTGTATTATATTTTATAAACACTACATCAAACTTGAAGTAGGTGCTGCAAAAGCTTTTCGATTATGAAAAATAAACACTCATTCATCGCAACATGAAAAAATTTCTTTATCGACGCACGACAACCACATTCAACTTTTTAAGATTTACTCTCCTTCTCTTTCTAGGAGTAGGATTTTAGTAGGTTACAAATATATGATATTACATACGTGTAAAACGCTGTTACTGTGGATGGGAAAATACTTCACGTTTCCACTTTTCCGTCGCATCATAAAGAATATTTTCCTGTACCCTTGTCCCGTTTGCAAACGAAGTGAAATTATTATTGAGACAATCCTTCTCGTAATAAAAATGACGCATGGGAATCCATCAATCTTGAACAGTCGTCCCGATAAACGACCAGAATAAACGAGAGAAAAGATTTAGCGAAAAAAAAATGAAATGACACGAGAGAAAAAATGACAGTTTTTTATACATCAGTCAATGCGGTAACGATTGTTTTATCTAACATTATGACTAGGGGAGAACTAGAATAACGTATTACGTTCAATTTATAATAATATAAAAGTAAAAAATATACAGTATATAGAATGACACTCGAATCACAAAAAATACGAGTATTGAAGTGTGTGAATTTCAAGCAGTTTTTTTTCCATGAATCTTTTAACTCTTTTAACATTTTCTTTTTAATGACTTCATCTTCTATTTAAATGATCTATCAAAAAAAGTTTACTCCAAAACACGCTTGATAGATAGTGATACAAATATTTGTCGATTGTTCAAATATTTTTTACTCGTTAATAAAATTGATGTCAAATATCGTCAACAAATAATTATACTCAACATAAAATATTTGTAATGATTTGTAAACGTAAACATATATCAGCATTAATGTGTTGACTTTTATACTAATCTATATCCGACTGAATATACATTTAGGTAGTCTAAGTTATGAGTGCAGTATTCTTCATCTTTTTCTATATCAGATCCATAATTGGAGCAAATATACACGAAAGACTTCCAAATATCATTGATAGATCTATCTAGTATTTATATTATAATAAATAATAATATTTTATCATATAAAAAATGGTGACAAGGCGCACGGAGTACGTCCATACTCCTCAAAGGTTTAACCTGCTAAGATCCATTCGCGGACCTTATTGACCCGAGTCTGATGTACGAACGATATCAAAACATCTGTAAGTGGTTCAATTTGAAATGAAATGAAAAATCTTCAGTACGAGATGGTATCTACAAATGATCCTTTACTAGTTTTTGAAAAATGCATCGTATTTCGGCAAGTAAAAGTTTTCTACTCAAGAAGCTCGATATTAACAGGACTTTAGAAATATTTAGAATAACGATTCGTGTTTATTAAACCACGGTGTGGGTCTGATGAACTGATTTGAAAACGTGGCGGGCGATGGAGTGAAAAGCAATCAGTTTTTTTTAATACACCCTTTACAAAATTAATATAACACGTGTATGTAATTATTATATATATTACGTATTTTACCTGTCACAGTATAGACTGTTTCCAGTATGTTGTCTAGACTAGCGGAATGACGTGTTTACTTCAAAAATAGCAAACAATGACACGGCCTTATAGAGGAATGTTCACTTCACATTAGCTAATAATTTATCATAATCACCTCGATTGAGAATTTTCCTGCCATTACTTTCACATAATATTCAATCGATTGAGAGTGTTTTGCTCACTTATCGACGTTCTTTGTCATTATTATTGACCGTTTTGTACTATTTTTAAGGCAAAATAAACCAATAAAGCGGTCATACTATAACGTATATCAGAGAAAAGTTTAAATATAAGTATTATTATCGTTTCTCAGACAATTATTCCTTGGTCATAAATCCATTGGACAGCAATCTAACCTAACCTAACCTAATACGCGGGGGATTTTTGTTTGAAGAATAATTATCGTGTTTCAATTAAATCAAATTTCCACAGAGTTGACATCACGACTTTGTGCTAGCCACTTGCGTATTTAGAAAAAAATGTGCAAAAGATTACAATTTTTTTTTTCAATAATAAATATAAAATCAAATAATAATTTATGCTTAATTGTATTATCTCCCCGGTAGCGTAGTTTATAGCGTCCGCGCCTAAGAATCCGGAGAATGTGAGCTCGATTCCTCATCTGAAAATGCAGGACTGGATGCCCATTGGGTAGAGTAATCGTCTGACAAGGAGATTCACATACTCCTCTTTCGGAGTCGATATCTTCACACTGTGTAGATCCATATCCTCCAAGTTGGGAGTAAACATGGTATAAAAATGTATTGGAGGTTAAAAAAAAAACACGAAAGGTATAACTGGACGCCCATAGACTGAGCATATAGTTAATAACCAATTCTCTTATAACTTCTGTACACTCCATTCCTGGGTTGTAAAAATATTTTTAAAACCATAGAATTTGGACTCGAGATGTTTGGTTTCGAAGCGTCCATGCTTACCAACTTTCCCATAGATGATTTGTAAATGCTAAATATTTGTTATTATATCAATAAAAGAAATTATCACAAGTGAATACAGTTCCATATATTCCATTCTGGAATGGTCATCTTTACAATTTTAAGATCCATATGCTCCAATTTTAGAGTGGGCATTGTAAAAAAGATGTCGTCAGCTTCTGGGGCTACAACGTTCTCAAAACAAGACAGTACGTTAGTTAGTACGGTATTTATTATTGTAATTGTATGGATTGGTACATGTTTCTAGTTATTGCAGTATTTAATGCATTTAAAATCTTAAAAAGCTTCCCTGGTGGTGAACTAGGTGTAAACGTATGTGCTTTTTAAAAGTTCATTAGATGTGAAATACTTGTTACATGTGTGTAAGTATTTATTGATATACCAAACCACGTAACTTACCTGATACAAAATAGTAAATTTGGGTAGACCGATCGATGACCTTGCGGCTAAGGTCGAGATTCGTGTGGCTAGCCGACAGAATTGATTGCCGTCGCTCGATGGAGAAATGGCGTGCGAGTTCGCGCGATTCGAGCCATTATTCTATATTTCTCCGCCCAACAAAAAAATGACGTGAACGATTTTTTTTATCTATTGAACCAGTTAAATAAAATGAAACGGTCGATTATTACATGTATAGTTTTCTTTTAAAATAAGTTTATATGTCGGGCTCCAACCCTGTAACGAATCAAAAACTCGCCACTACGATAAGTTCACCAACATCATAGATTCGTTTTGATAGAATTCGTCTTTATAAAAGTTTATTAGAACTTTATTAGAATGCTTAGTAAACAAACACTATTCAGAACTTTTATTACAACGTTGTAACACTCTATTATTATGTTTTATAAGTTGTGATATTTTTTTTTGAAAATGTATTGCTAAATATTTTGTTGACCGTAAATAGTCACATGAAACGTAACGCGTGACGTTAGATTTTCATTATGGTGTGAAATATTTGAATATTATTATTTAGCCACATAACTTAATTGCTATCGACACTAAGTGTCTACTTTGTTTTAACCTCAAAATATACATATTCAACCAAAATTAATATGGCTATTAATACAATATGAATTTGGTGTCAATCTACAATAATATGCGAATTAATATTTTCCCTACTGGTTGCTCGGATTATGATTTGTAAACACCCGATTGGTCTTCTTTAATTAATTGAATTATGTATTATATTAATATTGTATGAGTTTTTTTTTGTTGTTGTGATTTACCTGAATAATTCGAAGAGTACTGATGATTTTTCACGATAGACTTATGCCTGGCAAAATTGCTTTAATTTTTTTCATCATGGTCGATCCGAATGTTCACCACATGTATCTCTCGTATAAAGATGTCTCCTTCATAAAATATATTATACATATAGACCTTCGTAATTTGTAGACATGTTTTGATAAATACATTTGATTGTGAGCCGATTGATCAGTATGTTAGGCATCTAGTCTTGCGTCTTTGGATTTTTAGAAGTTTTGCAGCTGTGAGATTCGAACTCGCATGTGTCGGCTGCGAAACGTGAATGTTAACATTTTTATCACCAGGGAAACACGTATTTTGATATAGATAGATGTTTAATATTGAATGGACCGGATGATACAACTGATGAAAGTCAAAAAAATAATCGGTTTGAAAATAGTGGTACCAGAAAAAAAAATTGGTATTGGGCATTTATAGGGGCAAAAGGTATACATGGTAGTTTGTAAAGTTGTTTTAATTTTTAGTAATATAAACGGTATTTGTGTTGCAACATTGTATTTTCATTAATTTTATTTTACTGTACAAATTGTAAATATTTAATTCAAGATGTTTTAAATGTTACATATAAAAGCGCAAGTTATTTCGATAAATATAATTTAAGATATATGTTAATTTGATGAAAAATATTGGTCGCTATAAGGTCACCGGATTTCTGATCGTTTTAAAGGCATTATATGCTTGACTAATAAAGTTAGCGATTAGTTAACACAATATTCATTTAAAAAATATATTTTTAAGAAATGTTTTCATACTGTAGAGATTTTTGTGTTCCATGGTTGGAGCGGATATAATTTTCAAAAATAATAGAGCGAATGTAAGAGAGTTAATAATTTTGCGATACTAGGTAAAACAACACCAGTCCAAGCGCACTCTCATTAACACATTGAATATATTTTTCAATTGTTACACTTTTATTCAAAGTCTGCTATATAGAAAAATACATGTTGTATTTTTAAATATATTAGTTATTCGAAAACATATTGATATTAATTGTGAATATCACGAAGAGTGCGCTAAATCTGTTGATAAGATTCCAGTGCTGGTTTTGATTATTTTAATGAAAAAATATACTATTTTCTTGAACCAAATATACCCCCGCGTGTGACCCTGTCCTTGTATTCGAATGCTTAATCAAATATGGCCAAGGTCACGTTCACAAACAATAACGAAACAACCCTTATAATATATATGTATGTGTCGAGTGCGTAGTTCTAAATTTGAAACTCACGGACTAGGTGAAATTCGAACACTATTAAAATATTTGGAATAAATAGTTCATTTGAATTTCGAACAGTTTAAATTTTAGTACGTAATCAATTACATTTGAAAGCTATTCAAGTTTTTAGGAGTCATTCAAAACCGTGTTCTTATTTAAACATTGTATGTGTCCATATTTCACAGCCAAAAGGTTAAAAAATTAACATTTATGTTTAATTTTACTTATTCTTGGAAATCGTATAAAATTACGATTTATTTTTTTACTTTTTGTGACATAGTACCATCGCTATAGCCGTATTATGGATTACATTTGAACATAACTATTCCATAAGTTACATATATTTCAACATATACAATATTTAGTATTTAACATATATATAAATATAGTTTATGCCCAGATAGAATGTAGCCTGAAGATGCCGAGAGGCGAATCCCGGGTCGTTAACAGTGATCTTCCATATGGATTTTTACCAGTTTTAAATAATTTATAATTTAAAATCAATTTCCATCAAGCACCATCTGTCAAAAATATTAATTAAAACTTAAAACCTGATTATAAAGAGCTTTGTGATTCAGATCTCAATAGCGCATGGTTCTCGCCTCACTGTCAAGTACCCAGTAAAAATGTGTATTTTAAATTCAAATTATGCTGGATTAGTTATTGTAATTAGCCATACAAACCATTTTCTCATGCATTAAAAGTAAAAATAATACAAAATAAGTGCAAAATTAACGGCGTAAGCAAAAGAAACGACATGCCCAGGCAGATATCATTTGCTGCCTAATTACCGTTTAACCGATTCGAATACTCCCTCTCTTCCCTTCCGAGACGTAATGACATCAATCAAATGAGTGAGTTTTCAAAGTGGAGCATATGGATCTAAATAGTGTGAAAATATCTACTCTGAAAGAAAATTATTTGGATGTCCCCAGTGTTAAGACGTCTTTAGAGATTATTTTTCACGAGAATCGTTTGTCAGACAATTGATCAACCGAATAGGCTTCCAGTCCTGATGGGGTATCAGAAGTATCGAACTCGCATTTCCCGGATTTCTAGGCGCACTCCCTACTAACTACGCTATCGGGAAGACAACTACACTACCGGGGAGACGCAAAAGTTTTTTTTTGAAAAAATGTTTATATAGTATATTCCTGATCTAAATAGTTCAATCTAAATCATATTCGCATCTTACGTTACATATATGTCAAATTCAGGACGAAAAGCGATAGTTTCATTTATTTATTTACCTTGGGAAACTTAAATTCCGGGTTTCTGCTCGAATGGTGCTTAACTGTTTTTGACGTAAATCTTCCGACGTGTAATTTAGTTTAGTTTTGCAGGGAGAGAAGTGATCGAGAGAACGGCAATATTACGATAATTTATTTCAGTACTAAATTAGATCTCTCGTAAGCTAGATGTAAAATTACTCTCACCGTAGGTGTTACTTAAGTTTCTTAGAATTGTTAGAGAATGTAATAAGTATTAATAATTTTCCCACTTTTCGTTCCCATTAAATAATTACATTTTCTTTAGAAGGCTGATTCTATTTGAACTCATTCATAAAATTACCCGCTTTGAAACTCAATTGCAATACTTCTTCTCGTCTTTTATTCCGCCATATTTACACGTTCAATAGAGCATATGCTACCACATGATGCCACCAGGAATCGTTATCACCCGCCATCCGTCTTGCTTTCTCCCAGGTCAAACTTGTATTCTTTAATTACACCAAGCACGTCCTGGATCGGTCGGAAGAAACGACAAACAAGGTTCAGACTTTCTGTGAGAATCTGCAGTATGTGTCCTAGCTAGCTCTATCACCGATACATAATTTATCCCTTATCTTCGCATCCAAGTCATATAACCTCACCCCCATTATTTGACGTAGGTACCTGTTTTCAAGCTCAATACATAGTCTTTCAATAGCAATACTTACTTATATAAAGTTGGAGCATATGGATCACAACAGCGTGAAAATAATCGCACCATAAATTGAGTATATAATTGAGCACTGTCAAGAACTATTATTGACATTTTTTTTCGTATAAATCTATTAATTTATTGAGCCAGGTTTTTATCTTTGGACTATTTTTTAAATTCTTTAGCAGTTGATTTTTAACTTGCAAACTCCAACGTTTTAGGCTACCGAAGACACTAAAAAGCGATCTAACCAATATTTACTCTATGAGTTGAAGCTCTGTGATATTGGTTTATATTTCGTTTCTACTTATATTACTAAAATCACACCAAGTAAATTTTATTTTGGTGTAAAAATATTTCTCTATTTCAGTGGTCTAAGAAATGTATATTAATTTTAGAGACTGCCTCTTCCCGGACACAAGTAATCGATACAAGACTCTCCCAAAATAGCTCACTCGTAAATGACAAAACAGCAATATACATTATACTTGCTTGCCTTCTCCCATCAGTCACCAACTGACCAACAACGATCTCTTGGTGGCTACCATGATAGACATAGACCCTCCGGCCGATCCCAGCGGAGTCACCCTTATCATTTACAATCCGTTACAAGTTAGATGAGATGGGCAAATACTACTGCAAGAACACCAACTAGCTCGAAACGCGAAACAGACGTTAAGTACTTTTCACGTTTGTTACCGTAGTTTACTTTAAGTACAACAAGAGTTTTCCGGTTAACCCAAACGAAAAAGATTCTTTCGTGACCAAAAAGAAAGATCCAATTTGTCAAATTTGCATATTTAGTCAATTAAATCAATACAAATGATACAATAAAACAATCTTATCAATGTAATTTTTGATTCTGGGAATAATTCTTAAAGATTTTTGATGCCTCTGAAATATAAATATTAATTATCGATGGCCGTAAATTAAAAACATATATCAAAGAAATTAAAAATGAAATGAAATATAAACTATTTCATTTTGTTTAATGACGCAATACCAATTTTTTATATAGTTTTTTCTTCTGCTGAACAATTTAACAAATGTATTCTACGTGTTGTCATCTGCAAACGTCTGCAAAAATAATTTTATGTTTCTATATTGATGATACAAAACATATTTCTTCATGGCAAAACTAACCTGTTGATCCAGAAAAAAACCGATTAAAATCAATAAAGAAAGCTTTTAATCACGTTTGTAGATGAAATTAATGTAATATCAAAATTTTGCGTGAATTATATTTAATATTTAAGATAATGAACAGTGCAGTTACTTATTACTGATTTAGTATAGCGGCAACTTGGCTCGGCCACATATTGCGGATGCCTCAAGAGACTTAACCTCCCTTGAATTTTCTATCGGTGTTCAGCATTTTAGAAGGCTATTAAATACTATTTACAGAATTTATATTTGGTGCAGTTAAGGTATGTAGGTATAACCTGGAAGAACGCAAGAATATTGACGTGTGACAGAGATTCTTGGAGGTGGAATGTGATCTCTATATTATCCACTTAGGGGAGCGGATGTGGGATAAGTGAACTTCCTGACGAGTCCAAAGTGTCTGCTGTTTTTTTATGTAGAAATAACTTAGAATTAGTCATACCAATACAAAAGGCAACATTTAACTAAATTGCTTCAATTATTATGTCTCCAGTCCGAGATTGAAATTACAAAATATCCACCATCTCAAAACTGTTCATTCGTAAGTATTATTTAAAATAAATTATAAAAATCTACATATATATATTATATATAAATGCTGTGTGATAATATTATAATTATGCTTCGATAATTTACAGGACTTTTGATGCTGTAAATCATTATATCATAAACTTTTCGCATTAATTTATTCTTCTCCACATACATGCGTATTTTACGGTACTAACAATATTGACTCATTTTTTCCGTATTATTTCAAAAATATTTTTACTAGGACGACTGTAGCGGGTCAATGTACTACAGGCGATTTCTTTAAATGGAGTTTTTTTTACAACCTATCACACCCATTCCACAGTAGGCAAGTTTCCAATCCCACTGGTAGGTGCGTCATGCTTTTGAAAAAAACATTTCAGCTCCATGAAATAATAACATCTATTGACATCGCTTCACGGAAAAACTAGATTATTAAATGCTTTGAAATTATTTTATTTACTAAACATTTGCATACCGCTTAAGTTCATTTGCCATATACGTGAATTTAATTGTATACATTATTTTTGAGCTTTTAAGAGCTTTTAAAATTATTAGAAATACCACATATTAATTTTTCTTCTTTGTATTGTGATTTAATATATGTATCTCTGCAATTTGAAGACATCCAAAATGAGCACACTAACCTCTTGGCTACCGGGGATGTAAATGAAAGACAAAATAAAAGACAACAATAAAAATATCTAATACAGGTATTATTAATTGAATTATTTAATATTAGATTATTGTAATACCAGCGGATATCTCCACACTATATATATCCATATGCTCCACTTTCAGATCTTGTTTTACGCATTCAGTTCATATTTAACAGTCGTAGAGAATGGTCGATAAAAATGTATTGTGGAGCATCTGACATCGTAATAACGTGTTGAAATGATTAAAACATTTTATTCAAATAATTGTTCAATTTTAGGCAAAAATCATCGTGAAGATGCGCATTTTAATTTGGCTGGCTGTACTAATAAACAGAATAGCCACTATTAGGGCACTGAAAATCTTCAATTGATACACCAACCGTTACACTCTCGTATAGTGATAGTATGATGCGCCATTTGGGCCGGCGTTGTCACTGGGTCACATTTATTGGAGGATGCTAGAGAAACTTCAGTTGCTGGTGACTTTCTTGAGCCAGAATTGGATAAATTGGGCCTACACCAACCACACATGTCCTATGCTAGAATACAAAATTTTCGAGAAACTTTTTCATCAGCCTGAAACAAAAAACGCATCTTATATTGTAATAAAATACACACCAAAAACCTTAAATTTAGACAGTTTATCAATAACTAGAAATATATATTATATTATTATTGAAGCCAAATTATTTTCTTCGATTTGTATCACATGCGTTAACACTTTAAACACTCGACAAAGATATATCGATGTTTTTGGTAACAACGATCTGATAATCGACGCCTAACTTTTATTTACGAAACAAAACGAATACTGAATTATAAAGATAGTTATATATGTTTAAGAATAGCACAACATCTTATTTGATCAAAAATGATTGTAAAAGGTAGTATTTCTCGGTGGATTTTAAGATATTAAAATACATAACGGCAGCCAGATAGTTGAATTATGCGTATTAGTTACAGCATTGGGTAAAGCTATTTCCATTCGAGCGTATCATTTTGCTTGGCAATAATGTTTATATTCAAATAGGGAAATTAGATTTTTGATATTTGAGAAAACAAACAAACCGTGTTTATTTGAACAACTAGCGCAGATTTGAATATTAATAATTACAACGGTGGAAAAATGATAACTGATTTCTACATTTCAAATAAATACGTCTGCCGAGGATAATTGGAAAATTATTTTTAATTAAATATTTATACTCGAAATACGAGACTTTAATATTATTTACAAGGTTATTTTATACGAAGTACACAATTTTCCAATAGTTTATTTCACAATTAATGTTGTTTTAATTACATTTCTAATATTTAAACGTCTGGTTGAATTAGTTTTTCGAACTATTATATTATTTTCTGGCAAATGAAACCCAAAATCAAATCCTAAGTATAAGTGAATTATTTTGAATGAATTTGCTTTTGTAGTATCCCAGTCCTATCAATAGAGTTAAAAGTTTAAAATATTGATTATTAGCTACGCAACACTCTAACGTGTCGAAACAAAATATATTAGTAGTATATATACTCTAAAAATGTTTGTTATTCGTTAGGATTGTCATGCAATATAATAACAAAAATACGATAACTCATAATGTACCTCCGGTTAGCGTAGTTGGTAGCATACGCGCCTAGCAATCCGGGGAATGCGGGTTCGATTCCCCATCTGGTCGGATTTTAA
>JAGVSQ010012661.1:0-11503 GCA_022683975.1 Rhyacophila evoluta
ACAAACGAACGAACGAACGAACATACATATTTTGACTTTTATATATTAGATTTAAGATGGCGTCTCTGGCGTTTGGTAACTTTGTAAATTGTTGCACAACACTGTATTAAATCAAACCATCAACATGTAAAATTCACATGTTCAAGTGACAGAATGCATAAAATGGAAGGATATATTGCAACTCACCGCGATCTCAGGACGTGGAGTTAACGCGAGTGGGCTGCTTTGCTCTACAAGCAATTTCTAGACTACTTTATCATTCAACCCGATACTCCTTTCTCTAGAGTTTGCAGTGAAGTCTACGCCATACTGCTCCACTTTGTCGCTTGGCTTTCTTTTATTTCTACATATATTTTACGGATCGCTTTTCGAAATGAAATAAAATTCAAAAGACTGGAACAAGCGATGGAAACTTGAGAATTTTGTTTTTAAAAATAATTTAGCTTGATACCGCGTGATATATTTTCAAATAATACATTTTAATAGTAATCAAAACATTCAAATCATTCCCAAAACTTTTGTTGAGCACTGACACAATATATAACGTGCTTCTCATTTAATCGGGCATGTGCTAAATACGTTAACAGTTCTTAGGTCATGTAAGCACATTTAAAAATCATTGAATAATTTGTGTTTATAGCACTCGATGCTATTTTGAAGAACTTACATTTTATCATTGTGAACTGAGAGCATAGAGCTTTGCGTAAGTTAAATACATATCTCCATTCAATTTTTCCATTAGAAATTATCATTCAGTTCACCTTATTTCGGAACATCAGCAATACAATTTAGTTGACCGACAAATCTGTTTTCATCATCCTTGGTATAATATAAAATATTATATTTTAAATTATCCAGAACACGATTTTTATGTTGCTTCTGATAAAATAATAAAATATTGTTCTTAATAGTAACGTGAAATCATAGTGATTATTGTGATTTTTTTTTACCTCCTGTAAAATTTTTGTTGTGTGGTTAATGAGGTATAGTTCTGTCATGAGATGCAACAACATATTATAAATACTTATTATGATTTTATGAATTTATCGTTCATAAATATAATCAAACAAACGAAAAATGTCAGCGAGTGATTACAGATTTTTTTTTTTTCACTTCCTCCCGGAAAAAATCAGTTCTCTAGTTTTCTTTTTGATCTCGCAGCCAAAACAACATTCGTTGATTAGCATTACAAATAATGAATTAAAATTTTTGAATAATACAAAATTATAATTTAGAATTGATAGCAATACATGATTATAAATAATTTAATCAAGAATATACGGCAAAACCATAGAATTATATTATATTTAATATTTATTTATAATAAAATCATAGAATAATATTATATTTGGGCGGATGCTTCGATGGACGTGTTATTCTTCGTAAATACAGGGTTAAAGTTACTGCTCCTTGTTTAAAGAATTTTTCTAAGTTTTCCGCATTACTTATTTTCCAGACGGATAAAAGTCGCAAAACAGAAAACTCCCTGGGAAAGGATTTTCGTAAGTTTCTTACCTGTTTCACCAAGATATGGCTCAAGCAGCAAATAATTCGCCGGGGACCGACCATTTGTGGCATGTTTACTCGCGTTATTTATTTTATAAACTGAAACTTTCTTACTTCACCGAGAAATAAATGAATAAAGAAACCAACACTAACGTGTGCAATATTACGATAGTATCATATGTTTCACACTTTGTGGAGTTTAATAGTCAGCCAAATTGAATAATCCCTCAGTAGTAGAGGGGTCAATGCCACGGAGGTTGCCGATTGGCTGCCCAGGTTGGAGCCGAAAGCTGCGGGTTGGATTTCCACATGAGTAATTAGCTGATCGACAATATTTGTAGAGAAAGTCTGCAAACACAGGTAATGAAGAAATCTGATTATCTTTATCCCAATCCTAGAGTGGTTCACTGTATCACAGTTCAGTGTATCACACTGTTAAGATCCATATGATCCACTTACGAAAAAAATCTATGGCAGTAGATGATTTCGATCTCTATACTAAGATAAAACAAATGTGTTTTTTTCATTCAGTCTATGTACAGCAGTAATTGTGAATTCTCAACTTCTTTAAATTTTTGATGTTGAGAATACTCCTTTTTAGAAATTTTGTAAATATCGAGAATTAGGGAATGTTAATTATTTAATATTCTCGGGAAAATCGAGAATTTTCAAAATTACCTAGAATATCGCTCTTTCATTTTTTGGTCATTTTAAATTAAATACTGAAATAATGCGGGACTAAACTTTTTGAAATTCTTCAGGGTTTCATAAACAATATCTCGAGATATATTTTTTTAATGCTACTAGTTTTTCTCTGATGTTCTCTAATGTACAGTAGAACATTTATATGTTGAAAAATGTGCCTGTTTCATTCTCTTCAGCCATAAAAACCTATATTAGTTGAAGTTTGAACCCTCCACTAATACCATTTTTTCTTAAAGTAGTGGTATTTTCAATGTATTATTATTTAACATCTATAATTGGAAACACTACTACTAGGACTACAACTCTAAGATTTGTGTAATCGTGAAAGCCTGTATATTTTAAATGCTTGCATATTTCGGAATCTCGACAATAGAAACCTCTTTGTCTTCCTTAGGGATTCAAGCTATAGAGTATTGATAAACAATATTATGTTGAAACACTCGTATTAAGATACAAAAATGTAGGTAGATGGATAATGATTTACTATGAAAGAGCCTTTTAACAGTCGATTGTTTCATATTCCGATACACCCATTGAGCAAACTAACAAACATGTGGTAGAGATAATTCAATTTGGAATAGTTGAGGTAATATAATCAACGCGGTGAGTAAACCAGAATTTCATTGTCTGTTAAAATTTGAAACCGACAGTTGTCGGCTGAATTGAACGTAAACTGAAGCGCATTTCGCGGAAATTTAATTTATTCACGTGTGATTTGATTTCAACTATTTGTTTTGTTACACGGGAATCATAATACATTCACGAAGGTAAATTAGGATTACCCAAATAAGACGAGAATTCCACAGAAAACATATAATATAATGTATTACCGACGTAAATTACCAGATTTACTACAAATAATACACAATAGTTCATATTGTTTTGATTTGAAATCTTACATTCACAAGATAACTGAGATACAAGATAATGATCAGATTAATATAAAGATAATAATTCTGAAGAAACTGTTTCTTCTATATATTCTAAGAACTAACAAAAAAATTGTGAAACCGTTATGCGTATTAAACGAGTAAAAATATAAAGAACCTGAAAGAGTTATTAATTATATTCATATAAAGGTATATTATATTAAAGAAAATGACGATTATTAATTGACAACATGAATTTTAATAGTGAAAATAAAGTGAGCAATATGAATATGCTATCAATTTATAAAACGATGGAAGACATAAAACTGCTATTGAAAACTAAGGAGATTTAATTTTGTCATCGATGATATTTCTGTGGATGAGATCGGTCGTATAAAATGGTGTTATTATTTAATGAAAACTATTTAATATGAATGATATATAGTAATAGTAAGGAAATACGTACTGAACATGTGGACTTTTATAGCGCGGCATGGTGACATATTTGGCATTTCTTTGATTACCAGGAATATAAACCATTGCTTCCAAATGCGCATGAAAATTTTTTTTGTGAATAAAAATACTATTCGATAACTACTATACTCTTATATTGGACGTTGCATTAACTATGTACTCAAAAAGATGAAGCCAGATGTAATGATGTATTTGGCAATTGTTTTAAATTAGGTTAGTCTAGTATTAAATCCAATAGCGTAAAATTGATAATGTGTCGATTATGTACGGGGATTTTGATTATATCATGGAGGTCGAGCTCAATTCCTCTGTAAGCCTCGCATAGGATACTGTTATAATCTCAAATCTTCCCCTCATTTATTTGCATAGAATACATATTAAAAGCCTCAGTTGTGCTCGTTTTTAAATAAAAAATAAAAATTTTGTAAATTAACTAAATTTATAATTAACGTGACCTTTCCATTCATTTAATAAATATTAAAAACGTTTATATTGCATAGAAATATGTATTTAACTTCTAACAGTAAATTAGTCTATTTTGTCAGAATATTGTAGGTTAACATTATGCAATTGCGTTTTAATGTTTATAAGGTGGCGATTTTGTTGAAAAAATGTACCGGCCGAGGTAAACCAAGTGGTAAGAGCCATGCCCTTCGATGCCTCAGAGTGCCGGCTCAAATCTCACTGGTGCATGAGGGTTTTAGAAATTCAAAAATGCAAGACTGAATAATGGATGGGTTGAGTAAATGTAAAAATGTCCAGATAAGACTTCAGTTATTTTAGTCATGTCCTCCATATCCGGAAGGGACATCTTAATATTGTGAAAAATCTATATGAACCACTTTCGGAACGGATACGGTAAATAAATAAGTTATTTTATTTAGTTGAAAAAATCTTGTTGTAGTTAATTATTTAATTATGATAACTGAAGTGGAATTATATTTAGTATTAATTTTCATTTATCATAGTTTTTGTATAAAAGTTTTTTTTCGTTTAAAAATGAAACTAATTAGTCGTATTGTAGCTAGTTTATACATAATTTAATATATGAGTGTAATCAAAAGATAAAAATATTATTTATTTGGTCATTAATTATTAGTTACAGTAAACTTGAAAAACATTTAAAATAAATTCCACGAATAATAACACTAAACAGCGCTTGTTTATTAAAATTTGAAAACATATTTTTACGTAGATATAATATTTCACGAGAAGGTGTTATTAAGATTTCGAGGAGAAGTACGTACAAAGTAGTCAATTTTGATTATAATACAACATAATAATATTTTCGTCGCGAGTATTTCATTTATCATTAATTTGACGAAGCAATTAATATTTACCAATAGTATTAAGCAATTTCCAAAATAAATATGACCATTTTTATTTGTTACTGACTGTGCACACAAACGTCTTTTCAATTATAACAAAATAAGTAAATAAAAACGAAGATCTTTGGTTAATAAACGATGGGGAGTAAAGTCAATGAATTGACGGTCATATAATATTGTGGATTGGCGCGTAATCTGCATTTGCGTATGTGGCGGGCAGCATTTATTTTGTCTGATCGAGCTGTTACAATCGCGACGCAGGACTGACTATATTAGGTGACCAATTTGTGAATATGTGGAAGCTCGTACCTTTATACGTCGCAAATGGCGCGAATGGTGATGAAACAGGTCGTGCGAATTCAAAAACCGAACACACATTTTAATTCGAATTTCAGTCACATGCAATTTGAAAACAGAGTTGATGTTTGGAACAATGATGGTTTAGAGCGGCCATGAACAAATACGTGTCCTGTCAAAATGCTTTGTACTGCTGGATTAAATACTGCAGTTCTTGCTATGATTTTGAATTACTTTGCTGTTGATGACCTCGTCAAATAAATGAAGATAGGTTTTTGAAGACTTAAATATTATGAAAATGATTTTATTCACCTTAGAAGGCTAAAGGCTATTTTTTAACTATGTTCGCTCCTAAAGTAGAGCATATCGATCTAAAAGTAGAGTATGTGAAGAAATGTCTTGACAGATTCGTTTTCATTAAAATTGTTTTTCAAACAATTGCTCAACGCAATGGATATCTAGTCCGGTAATTTTCGATTTTTATAAAGCCAAAAGATGTGGCAATCAAACTCGCATTCCCGGAATTGCTAGACATGGATTCTAATCTCTACGCTACCGGGGAAAGTCTTTAGGAGATAGACAAATATTTAGGTGAAAATTGGGCATTACTCAGATATTAGATGTATATTTGTGTTGACTGACATCAAACAACGTTAAGTCCACTAAATGTCACATTGAGGAAAATGGAGTTTTATTGTATCTTGTAAAAATGAATGCAACGTTTGAGATTACGTTAAATGATAGAATTTGTGGTTTTAAGGTAAATATAAAAAAACCTGAAGCTATGCTTCTGATGCAGCACTTAAAAAGTATATTTTAACTTGATAAGATATAGCTGGAATTAAATCAGTTTGAGAAATATTGAGACGTTTATAGCGATTTAAATGTAAATAGTGGACTTTTGTGGGTCTGAAGTAAATCATCATAAATGCAGATTTGCAAAGTCTATTAAACGTAAATAATTTGTATATTTTTTCAATGTGCGGACTTAACGACGTTTGATATCAATCAACATATATGAGAGATATATTATAACTAGTAAAAAAACATTTCAAAAACATTGAAAGCCAAAATAAACATTGACAAAAATGCTACATGGTTCTTCTACAAAAAAATTACTGCTCAAAATCTTCTCCTTTAAATTTTGGCGTAGTGGAGTAGGTTCACTTTGGAAATATGCACCTAATATTATAGTATTAATCATATAAAACTTATACGACATAGTGTAAATTAAGTTCCCTTTCAAATGGATAATTTATAAATATCTTACGATTAAAATACTTATAATATTCATAGAATCCATAATTATTTTTATCAGTAAATATGTAACATCTATTATGTTGTATTTACAGCGTCTAGTACATTATCATGTTTGTAAACGAATATTGGACCTATTTGTTATTTGCAAGAAATATATAATTTAAAATAAAATACAACAATATTTGCAATATATCGTGTTGCAATCAACAAAAATGCAATCAGTTTTTGTCAATAATTATTGGGTGAATTTGAATATAAAAAAACACGACCGTCGTATATTTTCCATTATTGGCTGGTATAATAATCACCGTGCAAAATGTTACACCAGATGCATAAAAAATATCACTGCAGTTAAAAATGTTCAAAATCCAAAGCCAACTTCCAAATATATTATATTCAGTGTAGAACATGATAATGTATTAGCAACATTTTAGATATTAAAAATATCGCAAATAGTGGATTATTTGTTTTAAAAACCTACGATATTAATCGTATCACGGTATAAATATATTTTACCATACCACGAGATGTTGATTTTAATTGTAATTAGCGATCTATATTTCACTTAGTTATTTTGTATATATGTACTAAAATAGACACTCCCCGGTAGGCGAGAAGTTGGCGTGTGCGCTTCAAATACTGTAGGATCGATTCAAGATTGTTGCTCGATTTTATAATATTCGAGAACGCAGTACTGGTTTTTTTCGAATGCCTAATTTGCATGAAAAATAAACTGTCAAATAAATATATTTTGACTGTGGAGATTACTATAATATACGCATATTTTATTATACACTACCTTTCCGTATACGAAAGTATGCAGTTTCTATGTTGGTTCATTTTGATGTATTTAAAAATATCCAGTATGGATATGCGCATTGTCCATTCGAATGTAATTCGGTGGACAATGGCGGCTCAATATAAATCTACGCAAGTGGATGCATTATTTCACTATTCACTATTGTGATGTGAATATAAACGCGGTCATTATGGAATAATGATGCTGTATAAAACAGTGGCGCCGTGGCCACCTGACAATTCGAGGACTGCCTCCGCCGATGCTGTACATCCTGTTCATTATAATATTCATTCTGAACAAGTTTAACATAATATTATTGTATATTGTACTGCGTGGAAATAGCATGGGAATAGAAATGATTAACAATATGATTGTGAAAATATTATACTTCAGACTTCGGACTATTTTGTTACAGTGTCAGATACTGTGAACCAGCGGGAAAAGTGGACACAATGATTCAAAGCGCAAATAAAAAAAACACGCCATTATAACCATCGACACTGCATCCCACTATAGCCTCCACTGCTTGTTGTCTATCACAAGGCCTAGTCTACTAATTTGGTTATAGGAATGCTTTGTCTCTTTTTACAATGGCTCCAAATATATACACACTGATACAAATATAAGCCTGATTTTACATTATTCATAAGATGACATAATTTGATCCCTCACCCTACCATAATATTTTTATATACAATGTTACTTCAGTTGAGCGCTCAAACTGGACCCTTGTTACATACTATGATTATAGCCATATTGCTATTCTGCATTCCTTAATATATTATATGATTGGGAAGGTAGCTCAAATTAGTAATATGCTAAGTGATAATGACTATAAATTCATCCACTACCGGATGTTCACAAACAATCTTATTACAAAGATATTTTTATATAAGTATATTGCTAAAGATATAAGGAAAGCTCACGAAGACCCAGTGTTGTCAATTTGTAAATTAGTATTCAATTTCAGTTTAAGGCTTTAGTTATTTCTAAATTATATAATACATTAAATCATTTTCATTTTTTATATCGAATTAGTAAATGAAATTTAGTGGCATACAATATAAAATACTAGACCTGGTACTGAAGAGATAAGCAATTTTTTTTTGTAAAAAAATATTATTTAAACTTCTTATATATATTCCGTTATCGATAGTGGACATTTTTTTCTTTTCGACAGTGTGTCATTGAATATGTATATAGCTGTCTTTTCCGCATGCAAGTTGCTTTAAGATGCTAATATATATGAGACGAAGCTTGCTTTGTGAATAATATCTAAAGAATTTTACATAGTTTGAATAGCTGTAAATTTTGACACTAAGAGTAATATTTTTCTCGTCCCATTTTTGGAATATTTTCAACAACAAACTCATGCATTTAAATAAACATCATTTATATATCAGAAGAACGAACACTACACAGTAAATAGTACACGAGCTATCAACATTCGAAAGAATTTAAATAAACAATAGTCGAAAACTTTCCCGCGCAACTATGATTAAGAGTCATAGAGCATGTTTCTAGTCAAAGGGTTAGGCTAGGTTCGAGTGACCCAATAGCGACAATGCTTTGTGTCGTTTGTTTAATAATAATTACAAAGAGTATAGAGTTTGTATGTCTCGTCGCGGCACGTTTGAATGGAATTGCTTGCTTTTGTATCATTCGTTTCTCGCTTATCAGCACAACCCAATCGCTAAAGCACACAACTGACGGTGAACATAGGAAGAGTTCCTTCTGTAACTAAATTCTATTTTATACCCATACTCTATTATATTTCTAGTCCAGTTCATTCCGTTGTATTTGCTACCATGTAAATATTTAACTCTATAAACTTTCAGCATTATAGAATATACGTATAGTCGCAATATGTAATAAGTATTTTAATACATTTTGAGACTACGTGTTTGTAAGGATGCATGATTTATGATATATGGCTTAAATCTACGTAATGTGTAGTCTGACACATATTATTATATTGTTTCATAATAGTAATTGTTAAATTATTATTCTATAAACATATAAGTATTCATTTTTTAAAAGATAATTCAGTTTTTTTGGTCAAAGTGTGTGAGAATTTTAGTATAGTAGCCTGTCTGCATTTGTTTCAAACATTTTAAATTGAAATAAAGAATGTAAATTAGCATTTATTTTAAAACATACAATAGAAAATTTGTGGTAAATATCTTGTTTCATTTAATAAAATAAAAGCATATATCTAATGTAAACAATATCTTATAGTACAATACTTGATGGTTATCTTATTTGATCATTATAATATTTCATGAATTTCAGATAATTCACGATCCGCTTACTCTACAATTGTAATTATAATATAAACTACTAAATTCAAACATAATATAATTTTGTAGACTGCATTATTTGGACGAGTATTGAAGGATTTCAAGGGACTCAATCATACATACGTGGATAATATTGTATTGTAGGATATTGCGTAAACGATATATACTCTATGCCTTTTTATTTCCTTACTGTGCACACTCCAAAAATGGAGCATACGAATCTACAAAGTGAGAAGACGTTCACTCCGAAAATACAGTGCATTTTATATCATCATGTATATGGTTCTGCACAATTTGAAGAAATGATTGTCTTGACAGACATTTTTTTCGCGAGAATTGCTCAATCTAATTCTGCATCCAGTATAGTATTTTTGTATTTTTGAAAATCCAACAGATGTGAGAATCGAACTCACATTCCCCGGATTGTGAGGCGTGCACGCTAACCTCTATACTACCGGTCTACATCATAAATATTTAAATACTTTTGTAAGAAATATATTACCTGCGTTATTTTCAAGAAAATAAATTAAATTATAAAATGATTATAATTATTATTTATACTCTATATATTTTTAACTAATATGCAAACGTGATGATACTATTGTGAAAATTGAAATATTTTTCTGAATATAGAGTTTGTAACATATAAAATAAAAAAAACTACGGCTTACAATCTGTTATTTATATGAAAATAATCGTTAGTCCATTAATACGAGGCAGCAATGTAAAACAGTTCAATGCATCTATTATAAAGAGGAAAAATAATTGGTGAAAACTCCGATAGAAAATATTGTATAGATTCATGTGCATCGAATAAGTCACATCACTGTAGAAATATTTAAATAATAAATAAACGCAAATGAATTTCTGTAAGTATAGTAGTTTAATTTAACTTAATGATATTTTATTGATGAATAATGTCCATTCTTTTATTATCTCAATAGACTAAGTGAAGAACGTTGATGGAAGATGACCAGTGAATAATGAATCATAATAAGATACTCGCGGTGTTATCTACAATATTATATAATACAATAAATATATGCATCTAGTTTTTTACCTTTTTTTCGCCTAGTGGCCATATTATTATTTTATATTTTTAAAAGTAAATGTTTCGAATAATGTTAGATAACGGCTTGAAGTACCATAGAAATTGATTATTCTGAAATAATTATTTTAACATACGCACGAATATGTAGATTTACCATAATTATCCATGGCCATTGTATACACTTCGTATAGTTTTAAACAAACAAACTGTTGTTAGTATTGAACGGTCTCTAGGACACCAAAATCTGGTTGGCTGGAAGATTACGGATCATGTTAAGATTTTTTTGAGGCTAATATTACTATTAACTACATATTATACAGTTGCCAATATAACTTATTAGACCATAGACCTAAATCGAAATGTTTTAGGTCCCTACAATATAATATATTATGTAGTGTGTAAAATCTAAATTTTAAAATACTAAAATGTTTTGATCTTACTATTCTATTCATTTTATATGACATGTCATATGGTTAAGAATATATTTTAGTAATAAGTAGGATGGATTATGAAAGTGTTCTTTATTTCGAATCGATACAAGTAATATGAGTAGTAAATGTATCACTAGTTTAATAGCATAATAAACCCAGAAATGAAAATTGGCACGAACAAACAAAATTCGATACTAACCGAGATTTAGTTGAGTAGATAAAATTGCATGCTTTTTGAACACTGTAACAGTGCAATAATTACTGAACGATAATACAATACGATAAAATTCTGATTTTTATGAATACACAATTCCTTAGTGGAATGTTCATTAATCAGAGAATAACTACAACATAATTATTTCGCATGTACGGTATGTAATATATAAATTGCGCATTTTTTTAGCCAGTAGAAAACTACCAGGAGGTACATGAATGCTTTAAACCTTCTGATAATGTATATAATAGCATCCATCTAAGTTCGCT
>JAGVSQ010012662.1:0-11503 GCA_022683975.1 Rhyacophila evoluta
TCACACTGTGTAGATCCATATGCTCCATTTTGGGAGCGAACATGGTATAAAAAAATATAATGGTACTGGCTTCATTTACAATATCATTTACATACGAGAAATATATAAATAACATTAACATACAGAATAATAAGTTATTGAAGATTTTTTTTTACAAGATGATAATTTTTCAAGAACATTGAACTATAACATATACAATTTAATATTGTATGAATTTGTAAGGAATTATTATGGCTGTGAGGTTCCGATACTTACCTATTGAACTTACAAAAATGATCTCCCCAATTTAAGAAAATTTCATGATTTATTTACGAGGATTGGTTGACAGCCAACTGCTCAATCGAGTTCTGCATCTTTAGATATTAAAAAGTTCAGCATTTGTAGGAATCGGATTTGATTTTGAAATGCGCACGCTACTCCTCGGTTACTGGGGAGATGGACATATTTTTATTTTCCTCTCGATTTCATCACCGATAACTTTAGTTAAATATCTAAAAAAACTACTAACGATTTGAGACTATCGTATTGTTAACATACTTGGAGATTTTTTTTATTTAATAATACTATCATCACTCATACATTCTATGTTGTCTTTAGAAGATGTATAATTTTTTTTTATGTTCTATAAAAACATTCATAATTAAAATGTGTAATTTGTCAAATAGGTATGAACAATCTAACGGCGTATTGTCCGACTGAATAAATATATTTAAGAACAGTAAGATTAAAAGTGATTAGTTGATAACAGCATCCACATAAATTCACATTTTTTTACAATATAGTCAACATGCTTAGTTGAAATATAGATATTTTGTTTACAGGATGATTTTTTTATTTGAAAAAGTTTAATTGTTACATTGAAATCGGAATTTGAGGCGGCCCAGAAATTGGATTGAATTTTTTTGACAACATGTTTGCGCGTTATGATTCAGCGGAAATATCAATCAATCTTGAAGTTTTCTTTATAGAATTTAGACAGCCATGAATATTTTATTGACAATGTATACATTCAACAGTGTTACGTGAAGGGTCTTTCTTTTCTTCAAGAATTTTTTACTAATTTGATCTCTCTTTTGGTGTCGTTCTTTACTCTTATCAATCACGATTTTACTTCCTTTTAAAAATGTCAAAAACTGCAACGTTAGTTTCAAAATATTTTTCCTGCCGAAAATTACTTTAAAAGTTATTTTATACATTTATTTACTGTACATAACTTATAATATATATATTAAATTAAATTATTTACTAAATTATGCATGTTTTGAAAGAGAATCTCAATACAAGCAGCAGGACAATAACACAATCAAAATAAGGAACCAATTCGCGATTTTTTATAAATTTAAGATAAATAATATATTAACTAAGTTATACTAATATTTTCTCGTGATAGATGTCTTTATAAATTTTGTTCTTTCTGTCTATCGTACATTAAGCCTTTATAATAATTACTCGTGTAATAATATACTGTTAAGTTTTTCGAAAAGCTTATAACTAATATAGTAATTCGTTAAAAGCTTTCATCGCAACTTACGTAAGTTGGTCATATATTATGGGCTTTTATTTACTTACATGAAAAACAGAAAAGGTGATAATGTTACACCGAGTATAAATTAAGTAAAGTTTGTGCAGGCTACTAGTACTGTATATAATATATTTTACATTAATAGTTTTTATTTAATAAGCTTGTAAAATTTTATCACATAAAAAATCAATATTTTTTCAAATACGAGATGGAGCTTGAGATAGATTAGCACATTCGAAATAAAGAATATGTCTAAATATTTATAAAATGCGTAAAAAATGAAGCTTTATTAATAATTATTATTGTAGTTATGTGTTTCCCAGAAAATTTTCGTGCATTATTTAGATCTTTGATAATGCACTGAAATTAAAAAAAAGGAAGGAGAAGGGTCAGTTGTTCTCCTGGCGACGGTTTAAATTACAAAGTTGCATAATATTTTTTTTACTAAAAATAAAGGATCAGATGTACAATTGGTTGAGTTATTGGTTGACAACTGAGTCTTGTAAATAATGTCAAATTTTCACGTGGCTGAGATACATGATTTTAATGTAATTTTATAGTGGAAATCGTTAAAATACTAAGATCTATTTAGTTTGCTATCAGAGTGAAAATAAAAGCCTTAAATGCTACAAAACTGATCTAACAAATAAAGATAATATCGATGAATAATACATAACATTTAATGAAAAAAATAAGGATATAAAAAATCGTCAACCCTATGACTCAGGGTAAACGTATTACTGATAAAAGCATGACCTAGTTCGTTACATTATCATATGTATTTTATCATTTTTTTGCCTACTATAATACTTCAGGCATTTCTCTTGGATACAATTAAATGTGATATATTTTTAGAAATTATGGGTGGATGGATATAACTGCAGAATATTATGTATAAAATATAGTTCTTACTATATTAAGTGTATGAAGACGATGGAATAAAAATAATTTATGTTTTATGGCAAGACTGTTTTTCACACAAAATCTATAAACGTGGGTTGTGCACATCAAGTAGATATAAATAAAACTGATTTGTTTTCTTTAAAGTCATTTACCAGAGCTTTTGGTGAAATAAACTGAATTTGTATGCAATTATCAGCAAATACAGTCTTCTGCGTAGAAAATGTTTTGAAAACAGTTTTAATATATGTTTAAATTATATTTAACAGTATTTGCCAAGTATTTTTTTGACTAAAGTTTGATTAAATTATAACATATAATTTAAAGTTTTTTTATAATTTTTATATTTGGCATACTGAAAAATTACCAGTAGGTTTATTTAAACTTTAAGTTAAACAAGTGATGTTATTAAATCATAGTAAATAATTTACATTGTTCAATTTTAAATTAAAATTTAAAAAAAAATTGCGTGCATATTTGAAGACTTATTGTAACCAAATTGCACCTAACAAAAGCTCATTCTAACAGAATGTATTCAACAAAGTTACAGGATATAAAGTTGACCTGGGAGGGTGCAAGAATACTCGCAGGCAACAGAGATTCTTGGAGGCAGTATGTGCGTCTACATCGTCCACTTAGGGACCGGATATTGGATAAAAAGTGATACTATTTTTATTGAAAGAGGCATTTGAAACTTAAGTCTGATTTGAAAAAGGTTACACTGTCAAACAATGTTATAGATATTTTTATTTTCCTTTTCACATTTGCATATTGGATTGTCAACAATATTAACACGCGTTAAAGTTTCTGCCTCATTATAATGGTCTGCTCTACAATGGTTAATAGTGACGATAAAATCACGTGGGAGTGTTTTGCAAGTGTACCACGATGTGTTCTTTGTCGTTTCTTCTTTATATGTACAAAAAAATAGTTTATAACTATTAAAAGGCCAAAGTTTTTAAAGTTTGCTTCAAAAAGCTTCATGAAATTTTTTTTTGAAGATTTAAAATATATTTTTTAAATAGATAAATGCCCTGTCAACAATTTCATATACGGATCTATTTATTTGTGATGGTTTATTAATTATTTTTGAGAAACAGTCGTACAGAAGCAATAATATATACTGTATAGCTTTATTCGAAATGATGAGATAATAAAATAGATTATGCAGTTTCTCATCACGGCAAACGTAAAGCTGCGACGTGCTTTGAAAACGTGTTGCAAAAGCTTCAATAGAATCTCAACCTCTTAGACCTTTGCAACTTCTCAAAGGCAATAGAATTTAAGCAATTTAGAAGACTGCTAAACACTATCCACTTGGGATTTCGTAAGATGCAATAAGATAATTCAGAGAGAGGTCATTGAAGATCTCATGTAATACCCACGCGTTCAACTTGATGTATATGGAAATGAAAGCATGTCAAGTATTCATTTTTCATTATGTATTATAATATGGTCAATCAACTGTTATATTGAAATATATTGCTACCATTTAATAAGGTGTCATGTGTTTGTCATACGATACAGTTTTATTTGTACTATTTTATCATATTTAGAAAATATACTAAAATTTTGAGGCGTTCATGAAAAAGCAATACCTCGTATACCACACAGCATAAATGAAAGCAGAGATTAAAATAACGGTAAATAGTCAATAGAAATATATATATACTTTTAATATGAGCATTAATGGTAAAATAAAAATGTGGAATACGATTTGATATTTTTTTCGTTATTTGTAAGCTTTGTGTCGTTGAGTATAAAGTATAGATACTTTATCATAATAGCAGGCATATAGATACATAATTATTTCTTAACATTATACTACGTTTACTGATTACACTATGTAAAGATGTCTACTCCAAATTCCAGCTGAATTTTTGGGTTTTTTTTTAAATCTGGCAGGTGTAGGAATCGAACTAGCATTTCCCGGATCGCAAGAATCGCATGCTAACCTCTACGCTACCGGAAAGACAAATAGTTGTTTATTACTAATAATCATATGTTATTACTGATATTTAAAGTATGGTAAATTAAATACGTTTACATATCTTGGGAAGCCCTTGAATGAAAGGAATGGAAATGATGTATGAACTATTCCTGCGTTTTCTATCAGACAAAAACAAATAACGTAGCATCCATTCGTTTAAATACGATGTTGATTTAAGAGTAAAAAAAATACCAGACCGAATATAAGGAAATAAAATTTTATGTTTTGTTTATGCCGCAACGAATTGTGAAAAAGATTGTGCGAAGATTTACGTCGTTGGCTAATGACAACATTCTCAAAATAGGAGCGATAAACTTGAATTACTGTAATCGCTGATAAAAAATAAATACATTACTAGTGAAACATCACATATTTTACTCGTCAAGTTTATATTTAGGATAATGATATAACAACCAAAGATATTTGAATTTTGTAAACTAATAGGTCTTTTAATAATCAAGATATGAATTTTATTCAATATTTATAATACGAGACTCGTTCTAAACTTATAAATCGACGCTTTAATTCCAAAGTGTACTTTTTGAGTTGTCAAAGAGTATTTTTTATTATCATATCCGACTCAAAAGTGGATGAATATACTCAGTTTGAAAATATCCGTCATAAAATGAAGTATATGGATCTCCACAATTTAAAAATATATATTAATAGATTATTTTGATAATTGCGTTACTCGATTGACATACAGATTTACATTTTAGGATTTAAAAAAATACAACAGATGTAGTAGGAATCATGTAAGTAGATAAAACGCTGGTATGATAACCCCTCAGCTACCGGGAAGATAAAACGTATAGTTCTGTAAAGTTTAATCTTCACACATGGAAGCTTACCAGTTTTAAATAGTTTAGAATTTAATCTTCTGTTGTACATTTAATTTTTGTAGATGTATTATTCTGAAAGTGGAGCGTATACATGTTTATTGTATGAAGCCGTTCGCTCTGAAAGTAGAATATAAAAATATTCGCAATATGAAAACATTTTTTGATTGTTTAATGATTAATGATTATATTTCAAATACAATATATGCAAAATTATTAAAATGCAAATGAAAAGAAATAAAAAAATACGTATAAAATATGACAATTCAGTGATAATTAAGAGACTATAAATGCTAGAAAATTGCCTGAAAAGACAACAAAATATTTGGGTCCATTAAAAATATAATTATAACAATCTATATGATATAGTGTAAAAGTAGATAGCTATGAGAAACTTTCATCATGAAGAAAATTGACGAAAGCTCGTGATAAAAATATTTCATGATTTTTGAAATAAATGTTTACTCAAATGTAGATTTAAATTATTATGGTGTTTCACCAAAAATATCGATAAAAACATTAATGTTAAACTTACTACAATATTTGTTTGAAAAAAATGGAAAGTTAAAAGACAATATTCAAACAAAGCGTTTTATCAAAGTATAATTAGTTCTTTCAAAGGAAGTATTTTAATATAACTTATTATTATAATCTGTAATATTCATAATAGTAACTTCATATTATATAATACATCAGTGGTTACTAATTGGTTTATATTGCTATTATTTATCGCTTAAACTTAAAATTATTATTTATATATTTGTAGTATACCAAACATTTTATCAATTACTATTGTTAGATATACATTATTCTATTAAATTTCCATTTTAGGCGTGGTTGAATAAATTGATCGTTCAAAGATTAAAGAAGTAAATTTACTCTGTGATTAAACTAAAATTTCTAACTCTGTTTAGGTTCAATTTAATTCGAAAGATAAATAATAAGAGTGTTTATAATAACGGCCGCAAGGCGTCGGGAAAGTCGCAATAACGGGCAGTGCTTAGGCGCCCAATTTCACCAGAGAGTGAGCGCCGCGACGCCGAATACGTTCACTCGGTACGGTACCGGGAACGACGTTGGACGTCGCTGAAATATTCACTGAAACAGTAAACTGTGCGCACTTGTTTCACGAAAAGTTGAATAAAATAGTTTACATTGTATTTTAAATACAAAATTAAACAATTCGAAATTGATGTATTTTATTTATGATAACAAATATTATAATGTTTTTAATTTATGAGACTTTGAACGTGTAAAATAAATTAAAATAATATGAAATAATAAAGGAAATATTGAAGTTTTAAATAGTGTATTAATTGTTAAATACTTTTTTATTTATATAATAACTAAAATTGATTTAATCAAGTTGTATTTAAACTAGTAAGAAATGCAGTTTTAGATAAAACAATAATAGTTGTTCATGTAAAACAAAAATAAATGGATCATAAACTATTGTTGGAAATAAATATTGATTAAAAACATTCAAATATAGATATTTAGTTGTGTAAAAAAAATCGTGAAACTAATACTTAAAAACTGATCGTGAAAATGTGCATATTATTATGATTATCTTGATAGTACTGCATATTATCAATCAAGCTGTGGTATCTTCATTAAGCAAAGTGTAAAAGTTGTTTATATTGGGCTTGTGTTTAATGGTATATTTTGATGGATAACATAAAATATAATCCGATGATGACTTTAGGGTAGGTAGTTGTTGATCAAACGATACTAGTTAATATTACAAAAACCTTTTAATACCAAATGAATGGTGATTTTTACGGGAAATGAAGTATATTTCTAAGAATGATAACGTACATAAACATATTTTACTGTGAAAAGTTCCAATAATCAGAATGTTTTGACGTGGAAGATTTTTTCTTGAAGGTAAGAGATTATTTTGTGACTCATATGATGACTAAATGCTTTTAATGACGTTACCAGTTATTGATTATAGTATTATTTTTATATTTATTTGCATATACTTTACTGGATCTCTAAAATTAATTAAGGTTGTTTGCTCTCACAACTTCAGCAGTTGATTACTTGAGCTATTTTATACATAAATGGCAATAAATGATACACTTCTTGCCATTCATGATTCAACGTATGAAGTAAACATTATTAATTTTCTTAATAATATTATATCGCATTCTGGTGAAAAGAGTTAGTACATTGACATAGATATAAAGCTGTATTACGAAAGGTATAAATAGTAATCGGTTTTTCACTCTTTGTTTAATATTAATACATGAAATATTTTTAAGAAGATTATTTTATGATTAATAATCAAAAATTTTAGAAGATAATTAACATTTTTTTAAATTACATACATATAAGCGTTATTAATTACTGAAATATAAATAATAGCATAATGCAAATCGAATTTACATTCTGCTTTTTCTTATTATCATAACAATTTGGCAAATGTTATAATGATAAAAACTGTATTAAAATATATCTCACGTATCTTTCCCACTTGTATTTTAAATTTATTTCCTTTAAAAATATTCAAATCGTATTTTGATGAAGCACATCACGTTTCTCGAATACATTGAATATTAGATTTACTAATCAACGGCAATGAAATTTTTATCTTTGACAAACTTCGTACAGAATACATATAAATTGAATAATGAAAAATACATGCAAAATAAATTGGACATATTTATACATTACGTGACTAAGTTATATACTTGTCAAAATATCTGTGATTAATAAACTATTTAAATAGATCACATTTTATAATAAAAGTAGCTTTCAACGAACAGGAAATTTGGTGACGTCAATTTTCTGACGGTTGTGTTTTTATGATTAGTGTTTTAATATGAAATCTCCAGAATTATTAATAGCTATAAAAGATAATCACTTAAGCTTTTATGACCAGTTCTACTCTATTCTCTCTACTCTTAAGATTACTACACATTAAAAGTCTATGAATGCATTAGATGGCAGGAAATATTGTTATGATCATTAGTGGATAGGTTTTCTATTGGAATGGATAAAGTGTCCTCCAAATGAGAACAAGTCATATAAAATAATGGTGAATATATCACTGACGAATAATGTTGTCGAAGTTGAGTTCATTAACTGAATATATGCTAATATACTTCCTTATATTAATAATTATTTAATTTCTTGGTTCATACAGTATATTCAAATTTATCTACGGTAATTATAAGTAGTTTATTTGAGAAAGAAAATGAAATTTATTATTTATAATTAAAAAAAAAAAAATCATTACACTATTTTTAAACATATTATTTTCACTATTAAAACTAAATGAAATTTAAGAAAAAGCTAAAAAAAAATCGTTTTTGACTATTTTTGCCGTTCAACAAACAAATATAAATATTTAGCATTTTAATAGTTTGTCTACTCAGTAGCATAGTTAGTAGCGTTAGTATCAGTCAGATTTAAAAAATATAAAAAAATGCAGGACTGGATACCCATTGGGTTGAGCAATTGTCTGACAAAAAATTCTCAACTTCTTTGTCAACAGTCTTCATATTGCGGAGATTCATAGACTCCACTTTCGGAGTAGATATCTTCACACTGTGTAGATCCATATGCTCCATGTTGGGAGCGAACATGGTACATACAAAAAATACGCCTATTTTGTTTTCTATATTTTTTATTCAATCATGTTAAGCAACGTTTCTAAAAAAATATTCCATTATCTAAAATGGTAATGAATAATTTTATGAATTCGAACTAACTATTTCGTATTTATCTAAATGTTTTGCATATCTTGTATGCCAGTTTTTTCTATTTTTTATTTAACTTTTAAAATTCTGTTTATCATTTTATTTATTTCATGCGTACTTCTAATTATTGATGTTTATATCACCACAGATACTCATAACAACAAGAGTAATATTTTAAGTTGTAAACTTAAAAATATATTTCCTCTTTATATGTTGATGAAACGACTTATTTTGCTATGTTCAGTTTTTGCTTGTAATCTATGCAAATTGTTAACTCCCTTCAAGCCTCCAGCATCGTCATACTTGTATACCTAGTAATATAAGAATGCCTATAATGGTGTTAACAAGCGTCACCGTTTCGTACTCAAGAAGCTTCTTGAGAAGTTTGTCGTTATGAAAGCTTTATTAATTTCCAGTGCGTTAAGGGTTTATACTATGTTCACCTTATTAAGTGTTGACGTAAACGATTCACTTCTTAAAGCAGTAAAAGTTTTAAAAGCTTGACGTCAAACTTCTGAATATTTCGATCTAAAAATGAGTCGTATTTTATAGATGTTTTTCATCTGATGATATTGTTTATATATATATTTTATAAATACTTTATTTTTTGTTTATTTTTAAGAATACTTATTTCCATCGATAAATATATAAATTGTTAAAAGAACGGTCTAAATGAATTCTTATTTTATATTTTGGTAGATAAAGAAAATTACGTACTCCACGTTATTATGTAAATGTTATAAAAGGCTGAAAACTGATTTTGAAGCTTGGTTTTTCCACTTTAGATAAAATGTTTTCTTGGAAATTTAAAATTAGTCCAAAGAGAGGGAGTGAACTTTATTTTTTTTTATCATAGCCTATTTATAGTATGCTACTTAATTAAAATTTCTTGCGCACATGATGGCTTGATAATATATTATATACTTGTACAGACTTTTAGAAAAATATGAAAAACTGTAAGAAGATAATCCTAGGTATTTTTTGTCTCTTTGGTATCATAGAAGTTAGCAAACATTCTTCGGAGCCGAAGATTTCGGGCTTAATTTCTACAGCTTTTGGATTAGAAAAGACATAAATATGTCAAGTGGGTTGAGCAATTAGTTGACATCCAATTCTCGTGAAAGAACAGATAAATAATCAACTTCGGGAGTGATTATTTTTACATCGATTAGTTGTGTAAAATATATACAAATTTTGAGGCGGATGAAATTAGATAAGAATACTTTTAAGCACATAAAATTATAACTAACGTGTAGTTTCAAATATCTATTTATCCATATGTTTATCCATATGAATATTTAATTGATACATATATTAATTAAGCATTAAATCCATTTAGTTACAATATATCATAAAATTCAATTAATCTTTGATAATTATTAAGCTGACTCCAGACGATCCGTAATTCTGAATAGATTGATGTAAACAATAAATTATTATGTTCTGTGAATTCAAATTAAAACATGAATCAGGATATAACTATTGTATTTCAGCATATTTATAACATGATAAATATTTATAATACACGATGGTGAAAAAAAAGCGTAGTAATCACAAAAAGAATAATATATTAAAATGATTACAAATATATTCACGTTGATGACTGGGATTTAGAACCCTAGTACGAGCGCAAAAGTTACATATAACTTGAAGAAAAATACCAATTATAAATGCTCAATGCCCAATATATTATCAGATTGACTCATCGTCACTTTATGATTGGTTTGTCAAATAGACCATCCGTCAAATGTTAATGAGATGATAAAAAAATGTCATTTTAAAACATACAGGTAAATATATGAAGGTTTATGTATTATTTCTTTCAGGCCATATAGTCTCAGTTTTATATGAGAATAGCATTATATTATAATATGAATAATATTGTATAAACTATATAAGTAATTGAAAACACGTCTTGTTTTTCAAATCATTCTCCGTGGATATTCAATAAACCAATCCTAAAGTCATCTAGTTCTTGAAAATACAATGAATAAAGATAAATTCTCCCATTATGAAGATTAATATGTTACGTTTTGAGTGTTGACATAGTTAAAATATGTTAACGTGATTATATAATATGTATAATTATAAATCTTTATATATAACTTATTGAGTTATTATGAGATTGGCAGAATTGTACAGTTAAACTGATTTATGTTTATAATTGACTTATAATTATACAGACCTATAAGGATTGCTGACAGTTATTTTGACTGTCACACAATTGTCAAAACTTTAATCAAATCATGTACGGTTTAGACTTCCATTTGATAAAGAGCTGGCCTACGTACGTGGGGTTACTGTCAAATCGATATTTCCGACGATGACACAAACAAATTTAATCGGTATTATAAAAACTATGATATGTTTTCCTCAAAAGGTTCAAGTGTGCACTTGGAGCAAGATATTACGACTTTGAATTATTTATCTACAGAATTAAAAAAAATCCAAAATACAGGCCCAAATTATTATTATTTTTTTCTATTTTTCATTTATTTATTACATGTTGTAACATTACAAATTACAAGTTTAATACGTTAACAAC
>JAGVSQ010012663.1:0-11502 GCA_022683975.1 Rhyacophila evoluta
GCATTCCCCGGATCGTTAGACGCGCACGCTACCAACTACGCTACCGGGGAGATAAGAAGTTTACTAATGAAAGTAAACAAAAAAGTCTACTCTGAAAATGGCGGCAAATTTAAAATGTCAACTCATTTCACGAGACTCTTTTTAGAACACTACATTAACGAATCTATTATAATCCTTGCTATGTAAATTCTATAATTATTAATTACTATACCAATGGTAGTACTTTCTGTTAATAGAACTCATTAGATTGAACTTAAAAATCAATTAAAAGTAATTTGGTTAATTGGTAATCATTATGACTAGTAAGTTGGCACACTTACATGTATCGTATTATCGTCTAATATATAGTGAAATATTTTCCAACATTTCGGCTGATCTAATTTACCGTGTGCGTTTACATGTGTTATGTTTATTGATGTTTTTTATTGTAATTTGTCTGTACGTTGTGATCACGGATCCGAGACTTAATTGATACAGTGTCGAAAACATGAAAAATTCGACACTTTTTTTTTAAGAGTTAGTTACATCGAATGTAATGTGCAATTACAAATAACTGAAATATCTCCAATTTTTAAATGGTAAGCATTGTTTTATTATTTAAATTATAGTACGCAATTGGGTAACGATTTATAACAAGGGGGGTTTAAAATACGTAATAACTAGATCTCAGTATCATATTAGGTCGTGATTTTTAACTAAAAGGGTCGATGGAGTAAAGGGATGATAACATGATCTGTCAAGATGCAATAACAATGATTTTTAAATTCACCATATGGTGTCCTTATCTTCCTTATGGATATGCCCGGTCATTTCTCAACATAAAAACATGGTTGTTATCGTCAGTGCCAACTAATGTCACACATGGTCGCAAATATAACATGTACATGATGACATACGAGTTTGATACCCATTTTTTAAGCCAGCAATTTTGAATAGTATATTTTTTTGGTTATTTAAAAAAACCTCTTATTGTACAATCACATACTAATAAAAAAACATTATAGAATTGTATTTAATACATTGTATTAGTAATAAAATTATTGAATGTTTGATTTGTATTTTTATAAGAGTAAATTGATACAATCTTATTAATGTCATTTATTGATAATATATTTATTGTTTCGAAGGTGTCTTTGAAAGTTTATATTACAAATGAGTTGTGAATAATATGATGTAGGTAGGTCTTTGTTATGTTGTATAATTAATACCTGTTATCGTCAAGAGATGGCGCGACAACTGTCAAAACAATTCTATTTTTCGTAAATGAAACATTTCGTAAAAATCCTGTAAAATTTTCAGATAGTAACGTCATTTATTATTTTATGTGTGACAACCGCTTAAAGTGGGCGGTTCAAAAATGGAATGTCGAGCAGTGTTGAAATATTTGTTTTTAAAAAAGAAAATGAATGATGCGATAAAAGTGGAACTCAGAGAAGTTTATGAGGACTCTGTATTTTCGTTATAGACCATAAAATTTTGACATATGAATTTAGACACGGTCGTATAAACATATTTGATGAACAACGTACAGGTCGTCCAAATGCGGTTATCACACCAGAAACGATTGAAAAAATCCATGATATGGTGTTAGATGATCGGACGGTGAAAGTGCGAGAAATTGCGAAGGCTGTGGGCATCTCACTTGAACGGGTGCAGAACATTTTAATAATTCGTTTGGATATGAGAAGGCATTCCGCAGGATGGGTAGCTCGTAAAAGAAAAATATCGTAGCTGCATAAAACAGCATTTTTATTAATTATATGTATATACTCTTAGGTACCATATTTTTTGATTCAAAAAATTAGACGAATTGCTTGTGGAACATTTTTGAATTAAAAAATTTGATTCTTCAAAAAATGTCTACAGAATAAAAGACATTGAAAAATATATATCGCTCAGTATATTAGCCTCAGTCAAATAGCTGTCTCAGACTTTTTTAATAAAGAAAGAAAATGCAGTCCGTGATTAAATGGATAAATACTTAACTGAATTAAAATTAACATTTGTCTTGAGACAGTTGTTACGATTCCATTACCATTAAATTGAGAGCAGTAATATTAGAATTTTAATATGACTCGAATATTTTATTATTTTCAGGTAATCTAATGCTGGAAGGATTCGTCTTTCCGACTGGACGCTGTCTCACATAAAAAAGCTCGATTCAACAGAATTATTTGTGAAAAAATAAATAGTAAATAGGATATAAAAAATATAAATATAATAAAAACTATAAATAATTATAACATAAAAATAGTTGAAATTTTGTTTGATTTTTGAATGGTCTCAAAACACTAATTTGTACCATCATTTTTAAAAAGAGATGTGAGATATTAGAACACAATTTTTTGAATAAAATAAAGAACAGCTTTAATAATGTGTCGAACAAAGTCACAAATTACAAAACGAAAGAGGTTTTATAGTAAAATGAAGTTAATATTTTGCAGACAGTTATTGAATAAAAGTAATGCAGCTTTAGAAATGAATGAAATTGTTCAATATACTTCTGAATCCGATAAAACAACATATGGCAATGATATTGAAGATGAAGAAAGGTGTGTTCTAGATATGTATGATAGCGATACAGATATTATTGCAGATGAAGAGATGCCCGAATTTCATGTCGACGAAGATGAGCAACGTCAGACCCAAGCGCTGGCCCAACGTTCATTCAACATTTTATATAATTCATACCAACGCATTTTACGAAAAAGACGTGTAGCCGCAGGTCTTAATGTAGAAGATCTTACATTTCCTCCTGCTCCGACAATTGCAGTGCCGTCGGCAACATTACAACCGATCCGAATCAACGGTGTTATAACTTCATTATTTAATGTGACTCATGTCAATCAGCGACTATTTACTGGACACGGGATCAATTTAATGGATAATTTCTGGAAACGCTATATCAATAGACAGTGGATAAGCCAACGATATATAGCCAGGGAGAGAGTTAAGAGCATGATAGAAAAGCTGAAGAATAATGGTATCGATCCAGTTACAAGATTGCCGTTACTAAGGGAGAACCTCATAATTAAAATTGTTGAGGCAATGCTTGTTCATAAAAATCTGGATTCTCCAGAAGTTGCTGATGCACTTAACGATTTGTGGGCTTGTGAGAAAGAGTTCAAAGAGAGAAATGGCGTTAGATCAGAGTGTGAGTGTAGAAATCAAACCTCAAATCAAATTGAAATTTAGAATTTAGCCTTTGGTAAACCTGGCATCAGTCCCAAGATCAGCGAATGCATGTTTATTGATATTAAATATTTATTAAGCTCAAAACCATTAAAATAAGTAATCTCCCATCTGCAGTATTCACATAAAGAATGTATAATAGTCTAATGTTTAAACAGATGACTAGAAACATTAATAAATCAAAATTAATTTCCATCGACTGTGTATCATACTATCAGTCCATAGAATAAAAAAATATATTGATCCATTCTATGAAAACGTAATTGAATTTTTTTTTAGATCGAATTATATTTTATTCATATCCTTTAATTATTATTGTCACAAAGTTTGCCCAAAATTGAACATATTAAAATAATAAAATTCAGCATTTAAAGTTATAAGATTGTACGTATTGGTTTAAATTGTTTTTTAATTTGATAAATATATCTAAATAATTTACGTAAGCTTCATAATTTAATCCACTAGAATTTTCGCCGTTTAAATATTGTCCTTTTTATATGTTTGAAAATGTATCATTAATATTATACTATTGATAAATCTAGTAGTATTCTTCTAAAACTATTGCCGTCATAATGAATTCATTCGCTGTATAATCTATCAATAAATCGAGCTGAACAATTATAACTTGAGATATTCCAATTAATACCTGTAGAAGTACATGCGATCTCGGACACATTTTCAGTTTTGGTTACAGACAAGTTTCACTTAATACATATAAATTATTTTGTGTTGTCGAATTATGTGCAGTTTCATTTGTGGCTCTCAATCAAAACCAGATGAAAATCTATGGTATAAGTAAAGTCTTGGAAAATGATTATAATCTAAAGTAGTCAACGCCATAGAATAACAAAGAAGAGCAAAATAAATTTTCCCAAAATATTGATTTTATTGTAATGTAAGATATTGTATATGCCATATTATGATAATTTACGAGATTATCATATTTATTTACTCTCGGTACTTAAATTGAATGTTGTATTAATTTGTAACAATATTTTTTAATAAAAATGACTGATTTGAAATGATTTATCTATTTCTTTTTCTTCTATGATACAAATATAATAATTGTTTTATTGAATCATTGATAGTATTTGAAGTTGGTTACCATGTAGATCAGTGATTCTTAACCGGGTCGCCAGTACCCCTTTGTGGGCATTTTAGAGGTCTGGTGGGGCGTTTATAATTTTTTAGCATTTAGGGGGCGCTGCAGGAGTTCGAGTGGGCGTTGTGTCGATATAGGAAAATAAGAAATTCTCAATCGGTGCGTACACTGCACACATCACCACTGTAAATAATTCCTCATATTTTTTACCAATAGTAGGAAATACATTGCATAAAACATAAAGTACATACGAGTACATGGAGAAACTTTTAAATTTCGTTTTTTTGGGGGGGGGGGGGGCGCTGGATAATTTTGCCGTGGAACAGGGGGCGATTCTTTCAATACGGTTAAGAAACGCTGATGTAGATGATTGAATTGGTAAGCGGGAGCTAATAAATTGTTCATTACCGGAGGCTGCATGTTTAAGTGCTATACTGCCCTACTAAGTAAAGACACGTCTTGTATGTAATTCACTGTGTAGTTAGTTACTATGTTTTTACGCAGCAGGGTAGTATAGCTGTATAGAGATTAAAAAAGAATGTGTGTGGCTAATAATTCAAGTAATTGATTGACAATTGATTGAGATAGTTGAATTAGGTAGTGAGGTGTACAAAATTAAGAATACCCTAAAGGACCTATTTTATCACGTTATTTTGTGCTACATATATCACCGGATATTGGTAAATCTTCGTAAAAAAATATAAAAGTAATTTTGACTACATTAGTTCCTATTGTCTTTCAAAATGTAGCTTTGCTAGTGTGGTGGCATGTATATATTCATATATTAAAAGATAACAATAACAATTTGAGTCTCAAAATAAATTACGAGCATTAGATAATTATTATTTACTATTGCCACCATATAAAAGTGTGTGTATATTGATTAATCTCGTGGACACTATGCTATTATGACCTGGGAGGATGCGCGAGTGCCGGCTGACAAGGTATTCTCAGAGGCACCATACGGTATGGAGAGGATATGGAAGGATTAACTAAAAGTCATATATTTCATGTTAAATATTTTTTTTATAAATTATCTTTACATTAAAATTGTATATTTATAAAGTTAATATACAATTAAACACAGTATATAGTAGGATAATCACCGATATTAGCACAAGAATATCTAATTATATTAATATCAAATAATACACATTTCCTATGATACATTTAAAAAAAAATAATTGCCACAATAATATCAAAAATCATCTAAAAATGTGTGGAATATGCCACATTGTACATTTTAATATAAAATATTTTTAGTATATATATATATATATATATAAATCACAAAAATCTAATACTTATATCGTATTGTAAAAAAATGTGACACTATATGATATATAGTCATGGTAATGTGTAATCAATTGTTTATGGTTTCCATAAATTGAATGGGAATACAGTTAGTAATATTTATGACACTATGACGGGAGAACAGAATACAGAATTTGAAAGAAATATGTGAGAATTTTGGAATCAATTAATTTGGAAGAATCAGTTATTATATATAATTGAGAATATTTTTTACACATAGTTATTGTACAGTTTAATATAATATCAAATAAATATTATGTAATACTAAGAATTTAAAAAAATACACAATCTCTATCAAAAATAAGTCACTCTCTCGTATGGATGGAATTTTAAATCACAAAAACCACCTCTGGCCACCTCTGGAAGTTAAAAATATTACATTTATAAAATTGCAGTTGTTCATATAAGTAAGTAGTAAATATAAAGGGAGGAAAACATTTAAATAAGCTTGGCACAATTTTTGTTTAACAGTATGTTCCAACATTCAGGAAAAACCATAATGTTGCCATATTTGACAATAAAGTTAACAAGGAATAATGTTAGATACCCAAATATATTTTAATTGTTTTAATACTTCAGCAATCAAAACTACCAAAAGCCATTTAGTTTTTGATGAGTGTTATGAAATACGAACGATATAGAAAAAATTGCTATTAGAGGTTTCGTCACGTATATAGATGGAGGATATGTGTCCAATATAGTATAAGTCTTCTTTAAGCGTCATTTGAGTAAATATATTTTGTGACCGCTGACTCTACAGAGCCCTGTATCATGTATGTTTTCTGTTTGTGTAAAATATTTTTAATATCTTCAGTCAACAAGTATGTGAAATTTCCTTTCGTAAAAATACAGTTAAAAAATATGGCCCTTAATTTGTACATTTATAATCAATACAGTACAGAGATCAAATCCCGTTATAACGAAACTCTTGGGCCCACCACCTTGGTTTCCTTATACTGAATTTTGTTACAGTGAATATAGGAAGAATATTACATACTGTTTGAAGGTTTTTTGGGAAAAACAAAAGATATACGTTATACTGGAAATTTCATTACTTTGGTATTCGTTATAAAGGGATTTGACCTGTAATATGTATAAGCGAGTCGTGTCTTTCTAATCTTTTACAACATTTTTATCGGTTTGTTTATGTCTGTAGTTATTATTCAACATGATGTAACTCATATTATTTTATCCTTAAAATTATTACGTCAGGCTTCAGATTATTGTCAAAATATTAACATTTTATCAAAACACGACAACTTTTACTTAATGTTTTCTGCAATATGTTGTGTTCTAAATCATATATTATACAAGAGCTCATTAAAAAAGCTATTAACAATCACACAAGTATTCCATACAGTAATACAATTATCAAAATAATGTTATGACATTTAATGCACATAAATGAGGGGTTATAACGGAATGAATTGGATAATAACATGATATGCCTGTACCTGTGCATATTGCTCAAAATCACTGATTTTAAATTCAATTCATGTAACAAATTTATTCCTTTTGCTTATAAAGTTACTGAAATAAAACTATTATTATGCATGATAGAACCGGGGAAAGGTTAAGGACATGTTATTTGCGGTTGTATAAAATATGACAACCAAATTCTTTCAGTGGTATGCATATCCTAAACAGAAAAAAATATGTATAGTTACTAAGTTACAACTTAGTCTCATGCTTAACCAAACCGAGTTTGGTGATCCCGTACATCCGATTCCTGAGTTGCCTTCCGTGGGCAGGTGAGACTCCCGCGTAAAATGGTTGACGATCTGTTGCATTGCCCGCCCTGACACCTTTTTCAAACGATCCCTGCTTTGGAGCATCACCGACACCGTTAACCATACTATCTTCATGCTTCATATCGTCCGCTTTTTCATTATGACTTTCAGATTCTTCGGTCTCTAAATCGTCATTCATCATTATCGAGCTTGCAATGTTCATTTTATTATATGAATTATTCACTGTTGGCTTTTTACTATCCTGATTATTAATCGTGCTCATTTTACCATAAACACTTCCAGCTCCGATAGGTTTCTTATTTGCATCTTGATTACTAACTGAAGTTTGTTTTCTGTATTCATTATTCTGTAATTCTTGGAAATGTGTACTGCTCGGTTGACTGACGGAGTGTTGATGTTGCGACGTTGTGCCGGGTTTCATTCTCGGCTGTTGATATTTATGCGACTGGTCAGCGAGGACGTTTTGAGGTGATTTAGAGTCAGCATGTACATGGTTAGTTGTAGATTTTGCAGAGTTATTTGAAAGTCGTTCGGATTCATTGTCATCCCCACTGTCCACATCGCCTGAAACAGTTGACGTGTTTAAAATGTTCTGATTAAGAAAATTTAATTAAAAGAAAAAACTATCAAGACTTACACTGATTCGAGCAGTTCAAAATAGATGCTAATTTGGAGGGTAGTGTCATTCCACATAGCGCTTTCTTAATTTCACAACTCCACAAATCGAAGTAATCAATATTTATAACGTACCAAAAATAAATCTATCATAATTACATGATTGCTTTGATCCTTAATCACGCAATAAGTAATTTTATTAAACTGATTAAAAACATTTTAAATATTCGGTGTAAAAGATTACATTTGATCATCAACACACATGCCAAGTGATTTTGGTAAATACAATTAGAAAAAATGTGTAAATTAAATGACCTTCGGACTAAAACAGAATCCATTTCTTGTAAATTTATTGATTGTTCATCCAAAAACAATCTAATGGATATAAAATCTTTTGAAATAATTTTATAAATGCGAGATAAATACAAGAATTCAAGTGGGGTAGAAAGATGAATATTTTTGCTTACCGTCACTGCTATTTGTGCTGGCCACAAAGTGATCGGGTCTAACAAGTCTCCTTTGTCGATTTCTTCGGTAGTATTTAAACTCACGGGGTAAAGTGTATGAACGTGGAAGAGATATCTGAAATCAGAACAAGAATTTTCCTTTTAGTATTGTCACTTTAGCAGAGTATATAATTAGTAAAAATTGTTTTTTTGAACATGGCCATCACACCAAAGGTATGTAACCATTTGTCATAAAAAAAAAACAATTCTTTTCCAACTCACATTCAATATGGGTATAGAAATGGCAAAATCCTTATTTATATCACATGTGAGGTGGGAAAAATGCAATGCTATGTATTATATCATCTTTTTAATATAACACTTATTACCTGACTATCCATATCACTGGGCGGTCGACAAACTCCTTGAAGATCTGGCGGTTCACCTTCTCCACTGCTTAAGACTTCTCCATGCTGACAGCATTCACCATCTTGTTGTCCCCTAAGAGAATATGAAGAATAAAATTATAACCTCTTTTATTCCTTATATTAAAATAAGGCATTTTTTACTCTTCTTCTTACTTCTTCGAAAAGAGCTGACAATAATCATTGTCATTTTCTCCTCTCTTTAATTATAAAAACAATATGTATCAGTGAAGCCATATTACCTGTACGGTACTCCCCAATGACAGCAAGTCTGCCTAGTGCCGGCTTCTAAGAAATGAGGAGCCAACAATATCTCCGGAGTCTTACATCTCTGCATCTTTCGGGCTTGCTCGACGAGATTTACATTAGCGATGTTACCCGTTCTGTCTAGTTTCGCCTTTGGCGGTGGCACAACCTTATAAGATAAAATCTTATTAGAATACATTATCATTATCAGTGTGATCAATAAGGATTCTTATCAACTAAAAGATTCAAAAAATATAGATATTTGTACCTGATAGGAGAAAGGCAATGCTCTGCTCTGAGGAGTACTGCTACCATCACCGCTCTTACTGGTCATCCCAATTTCTCCACCACCTCCATACATCCGATGATTATCTTGGAGACCACCAAAATTATGTCTCAAGTAATCATTACTTTGCTTCAAACCATCTCTTGTTTCTGTATACATATTACTTCCAGTAGGACCACCGATGTGACTAATGGAATTTCCATTAGCTTGGTCATTCGTGACACTATACACACCAGAATATTGTCGGCCATGAGACTGGTTTTCATTGTAAAGAGCTGGACTATTAGAATTAGACCCAACAGCCAACTGCCGTGGAGAAATGTTATCAATAAACCGATTCACTTGGTTGTTGTTCGAACGTTCGTACGAATTCGCTCCAGACCCTGTTATATCAGCTGTATATACTGTTCTTGGACTCATGTTAGTTATATTACGCGGACTGACAGATTTACCGTTGTCATATGAGATGTTAGTAGGTGAAAAATTTGGTCTACTCTCTGGAAAGCCTCGCGTAGGTCTCGAGTTACATTCCGAAGGTAAACTAGTATTCGGATGTTGCAGAACTGTTCGAGGACTGCTATTATCACCATACAAGAGTCTGGCTTGTTCGCTAGCCCGTTGCATGTCGCTTATTTGTCTATCGGCGGCATAAACATTTTGTCTATGCTGCGCTTGAGATCCTGATATAAATTGTCTCGGGTTTTTCGTTCGTGGCAATATTTGTCTAGTGAGTGAATTGCTTTGTTCTCCATTGGAAGTTTGGGAACTCGGTGACATATTACGATTATTGCCACTTTGATTTACGCTTTCATAGCTAACATTTTTAGAATTAACACTAGGTATTTCTGTATAACTCGGAAAGCTTCCTATAAATTGATTTACTAGATTCGTTGCAGCTAAGGCGCTTTGAGAGAATCCTGCAAAGTTTTCATAGCCATTGTTTTGACTGCAGACAATTCCATTGCTCGCTAAGCCATCATATAGCTTTGGGCTATTGGAGGATTGTTGATGATTTAAGCTATTGAGGTTTTCAAAGCTTTGTCCGAGGGAACCTAACTCAGGGCTAGGCGGGGCCCAAGTCAAAGGTTCTAGGTCAATATGTTTTTTAGTTCTAGGTATGGGCTGTCTCTGCAGGCTGGAATATATTTCATCACCCGAGATCATTGCGTTGTTGGCGAGCTTCCCCTGTTTGATTTCCTCTTCGATGATTTTCAGTTCGGCCAGTTGTTTCTGTTTCTTTTCTTGAAGTTTTTGGTGGATGTTGACACGTGATCCCATCGATGAGCTCTCATTTTCCGAAGAACCACCCTAAGAAAAAATGTGATTTTTATAATATTATGATAGCCATAGAGACATCTTATTAATCAACCAATTTGAATAGTTTCATTGTTAAAATACTAAAACATCATACGATTCTTTAAATGATTACTGTAAATTTGCTGAAAATGTTCATTTAGATATATAAAAACTTTGCATAAAGGCATACGGTGATATAATAAAATTCAAGCACTTACACAGTGTGCATGATGATGTGGCGCAGGCAAAGGCCGTCTCCAGAAGGGAAGGGGAGCTGGGCGTGGAGCTCGTAGGGGAGCAGGTGGAGCAGCAGGTGGGGGCACAAATGACGTCGGCTTCTTCTTTTTTCTCTTTGTTGCTGCACTGTAATAGTAATAAAATAATGTGAGGAATGATCACGGAGAATAGATATCACTTAACAAAATTTTTATTTTCGATGAATAGCATACAGGTAGTTACAAATTAAAAGGAGATATTCTTTGAGGTATAGATAATTAACTGACCTAGATGTAACAGGATTCGAAAATCGACAGTTAAAGACCCCAGGGATAGCATTTCTTTGTGGCAAATATCCAGCACCGCCATACAAAGTTCTGCCACCCCCCACCACTCTCTCCGTGCCCGCTTGAGGTCCATCATAACAGCCATCTGCGAAATGACCTCCACCTGAAAAAATCATTAGTTTATTTGCTTTATTACTCTTAACTTTATTTTTGCATTTTGGTGTAGTACGATTATTTTTCAAAACTAATTAAATATAAAATGTTAACATTATATTATTAATATTTTTGACTGATGGTGCTTGATGGAAATTGATTTTAAATTCTAA